>JAXGGA010002691.1:0-116545 GCA_038373865.1 Uloborus plumipes
CAACTTTTAAAATTTAAAAAACTAAAAAGTGAAAAGAAATGCTTTAAAGAATTTTAATGGTCTAGGTTTTTGAAAACCCTTAAATCCCTTTTTTGAAACCCCTTTAAAAAGTTTAATCCTTTTCTAAACAAGTAATTAAACTATAATTAACTAAAGGGCCCAAATTTACTCTGTCTTTAAATTATTTTTTAAATCTCTACATTTTCTTTTAAAGAATTTTAGTGTTTTAATATTGGTTATTTTATGTTCTAATCTGTTTCTGTCGGTGATTTTGGGGGAATGTCAAAACACTATGTAACTTAGTGAAACCCCATGTAAGAAGTGATAATGTTTTAATTTTTTCTCCTCCCTTGTCCTTCCTCTCTGTCCTTAATGTTAATTTTTTGTTAAAACTAAATTTTTTTGTTGTTTAAAACTTAGTTTGCAAAAAAAAGCAGAAAATTTATGAGATTGTTTTTCCCATTTTTTCCAACTTTTTTTTGAAGCCCAAAATTCCCCCAAATAAGGCCTAAAAATCAGAATTTTAAACTTTTTTTCAAAAATTTTACCGGGGGAAAAAACCCCCGGATCCCTAAAATTACAGTATTCTACCCCATTTAAAAAAATTTCTCTTTGCATTTCTCTTGATACCCCTCCCCCTAAAAAGGGTTCTAGTTCTAGAAAACATAAGAAAAAAGAAAAATGAGAGAAAAAAAAAAAAACACTCACACACACACATCAAAATCGCGGGGGGGGGGGGGGGGGGCAACTGAAATTAGACTCATAACACACACAAAAATGTTTTTGTGTTTTTTGGGCGAGTGCGAAACTGGGCCCCCCCGAAATTTTTTTCTGGATACGGCCTTTGCGAAAAATACATTAATTATTCAAATAAAACCAAAACACCACCCTTGCAAGCAAAAAAAAAAAACCCAAAATTTTTTCGGACCAAAAATAAGGTCAAAACGCGCACCACGTCAGATTAAAAATTTTTTTAAAATAGTGGTCCCTCTACAAAAGAAATCCCTTTTTTCTCCAACCCTCGTAATCGTTTGCAGTTCTAAGTTCATTTGTAGATAATTGCTATTATTTTTCCTTTTTGTTCAAATTAAAAGCAGGGAAAAAAAACCCCCTTACTCTGCATTTCCAGAGAAATCTTTTAACAGCAAATCGCACCCAGGGGCTGCCTAGCGGGGGGACATTCCGGCCCCTTTCCCGGGGCGGCAAAATTTTTGGGGCGGCTTTTTTGGCTGAAAATAACAAATTCGTTTTCTTTAAAGGGAAAAAACGTTCAAAAAAATGAAACAAATACATTCTTTTTTCACTTTGGAATCCCGAAAAGGTTGAATGTAGCATGTTTAACCTTTTTTTTTAATGTATCCCTTTCAAGGCAAAATTTTCGGCTATTTCAAATAACCCATTAAAATAAACAAATATATTTTGAAAATAAAAAGATCTTTTGAAAATATAATTGTCAATGGAGCATTTTAAAAAAAAAAAATGCACAGCAGATAACTTTCGAACGTCGAGTTTTAAAAATTGAAAAAGCTGGGGGCCCTAAAACGTAGTTTTTTTGGGAGGGGAAAAAAAATTTAATTCATCAAAAGAAGCGCCCAATTTTACCGAATAATAAAAAAAAAAATTAAAAATGGTGCATGCATAAATACTTCTCGTGAGGGATACAAGGCCTCATTGAAAAAAAAAAACAATAAAAAAATGATAAAATTTTAAAATTAAAAAAAATGTCTCGCTGTCTTTAAAATTTCCGAACCATTAAGAAAATTTGCCGAAAATATTTTTTTTGGAGGTCATAGTATCCTCCACCCATGTGCCCTGAAACTATTTTGAAATTTTATATAAAAAAAAACAAATATTCTTCTATTTCCAAAACTTTTTTAAAAAATTTTCCTCTTAAAAAAAAAAATTATCTTTGATCAAAAAAATTTTATTTCATAACTGACACCGCTGTCAGAGGCTAAAAGTGCAAATAAAGTTCCTTTAAAAAAAATTGTTTTAAAGGGCTTGAAAACAATTTAAAAAAATCTTTTAAACTCTTTGTAAGTGCTGCAACTTTATTTTTTTTCAAATTCATAAGCATCAATTTTCCTTAGGCCGGGATATTAAGGGAAAAAAAGGGGCAAAAATAGCCTGTTTTGCCTGCAACAAAGTTGTCTTTGGTGACTGCACAAAGGGCCCCTACATCTAAAATAGCCTTAGGGCGATATTCGGTTTTAAATTCCCGACCCTGAATATAGGCATTTCATTTATGTCCCACTGTTTTTAATTCACAACATCTATTTAGTGAGTCTGCATTTTATTAGCAAATGTCATTTTCTTGTCCAAACTTTTAAGAGAAGGCGCACAATTTGTTATTTTTCATTTTATATTTTGTATTTTTGTTCCGGGGCGTGGCCAATAAACCTGCTAGGGCCACCCCCCTCGGATCGCTAGCCACGAGAGAGAGCGAGACATTTTGATTTGCATTAAGATAACACAAACAAAAGTAGTTAATTTCTATAAAAGCAACAACAAGTAGTAAATTTTCCAATTAGATTTATCGACCACCCCAAGCATAGCAGGCAGGAATATCCTGATCTCAGGAAGTGTGCCGCTTGACCGACTTCTTTTTTTCCCATTGCAATATGTGGCAGCAGATAAGCGAGAATACCTTTCTTTAACTTCAGAAAAGGCCCAAAATTATGGAGCTTTTTACACAGAATTTATGCTTATGAGCTAGGTTTATGTCTGATTTGTTTTTCGAATGGTATTGTTAATGGGCGAAAAGGTCCATTGTGTCGTGATCTGCATTGTGGGTTCGGGTCAGGCAATGAAGGGTCCCACCAAAATGAGAGTGAGGGAGGAAAAAATAAAAAAGAAAGGAAATAGAATGGGAAGTAAATGGGAGGTTGGTTTCAAGGGAGGGAGGAGTTGACAATAAACGAAAGGGGGTAAAAAAAGATCAAAAAAATAAATGGGCGAGGTTGTTATGATATGAACACGAGAATTGAGAAGGAGAGGGAAATAGGGACGAATCTCCCAACAATGCAATTAAAAGAGGGAGGGACTACTGAACATAATGGACTGAAGTTAATGGGGAATAAAAAAGAAGGGGAACATAGGAGTCGAGGAGGGGGAGGGGGGAGGTGGGGCTCGCGAAAATAAAGAAAAAAAAAAAAAAACCACAAAAAGAAACAACACAGAAAAAAAAAAAACAACAAGGGAGGAAAATAAAAGAAAAAAAAACAATTAAGAATAAGAAAGGGCCACACCATAACAAAAAAAAATAAAACAAAAAGAACAAAAAATAAAAAAAAGAAACAATAAGCGAAAAGAAACAAAAAACAAACGAAAAAAGAAACGACAAATAAAGAAATGGCAAAGATAGAGGGGGTGGGAGGGGGGAGAACTATGGAACGAAGGTAAGGGGAACCCTTTACAGGAAAGCAAATGGTGACACGTGATTATGCAGATTTGGTGATCGGTTTTGATCGTTGTACGGATGTCGCATTTTTTTACATGTGCACAAAAGGCTCAAGCCCTACAAGTTTCACGTTTCTAAATAAGGAACAACACCAGGAAATGAACTCAAAAAAAATCAAAATAGCAAAAAAAAAATAAAAAAAACAAGGCGCAGATTAGTTTAATAACACCAAGCTATTTTCTATTGAATGTTAGAGATATATCACCAAAATATAATAATTCAAGCAACCTCTTAAAACACACTCCAAACCACATCAAAACAAAATCTCCCGACTATCAAAGGTTAATAAACACATTGGGGGATATTTATAGTAATTTATTTGGTAGGGAAAGAAAGGCGTATTGTTAATAGGAAATAAATGTGTATAAAAAGCGAGGGTATATTAGGAGAGGAGGAGAGGGGAGGGACGATGAGGGGTAGCTGAATGTGTGGGCGATGGAGGGTTTGAGGGGAGTGGGGGGGGGTTTAAAATAGAATGAAGGGTAGTATATTTTTTTTGGGTTGGGGGTTATATGAGTTATATAGTTTATATATATTAAAATCGTGTATAGTGTATTTGTAATGGATTAATATTTGATTAAAATGTTACTAAATACTGTCCTGTTAATATGTGTTAAGTAAGTTTTGTACTATCGCGTGCTTTCAGCAATGGGAAAGGTGTGGGGGGAAAAGATAGAACGGGGAGAAAGAAAAAAAAAAGCAAAAGAAAATACACAAAAAGAAGGGGTGGATAAAAAAAAAAGAAATAAGTACAAGGGAGATAAAATAACTATGTAGAAAAGGAGGTAAGGCAACAACATAAAGGGTGTGATGAAGAAAAGATGAGAAATAACAAAATAAAAAAAAAAAAAGGGTTGGACAATCAATAAAGGAGAAAATCAAAATAAAACAAAAAAAAGCAACAGTATAAAAAAAAAAAAAAAAAAAACTAAACTAAAAAAAAAAAAAAAAAAACAAAAAAAAAAAAAAAAAAAATACAAAAAAATCAAAAAAAAAAAAATAAAAAAAATAAAAAAAAAACAAAAAAAAAAATAAAAAAAAAAAAAAAAATAAAAAAAAAAAAAAAAAAAACATAGGGGAAAAACAAAAAAAAAAAAAACGAAACAAAAATAATAAATAAAACAAAAAAAAAAAAAAAAAAAATTAAAAAAAAAATAACATAAAAAAAAAAATAAAAAAAAAAAAAAACAATCAAAACATAAAAAAAAGAAAAAAAATATTAATAAAATATAAAAAAAAGGAAATATAAAAAGAACAAAACCTATAAATAATAAAGAATGGGAGTGAGTAGTTAAAGTGAGGGGAGTGTGGTTCATTGTAGAAACAGAATAAAAGGGTGGAAGTGTGAAGTTAGGGAGGTGGTAGAAAAAAAGGAGTATCTTGGGTGGGTGAGATGTATCCGGTAGGGTGTGAAAGTGGGAGAGATGAATAATATAGAACGGAATGCTTGGATGTTAAGATGGGATTGGGGAGATTATGTGGATTGGAAAGGGGGTGGTGTGTTAAAATGGGGGATGGAAAGGTGTTGTATGGTGTTGGGTAATGGTGGGGGGGTAGGGGTTAGGTGTTGGGTTTTAGTGGGGGGGTCTGGGGTGTTGATGAATAGAGGAGGGGAGGGTAGGTGGTTGGAAGTGGATTTGGTTTATGTTGTTGTTGTGTTTGTGGGGTGGTGATAGGGGGATTAGGGGGGGGGGAAGTGCTTGTGAGACAGATAGGGGAGGGATGGGAGGGTAAGGGGAATAAGGGGGGCGCTGTATTGAGGTGTTCAAATATAATGAAGGGGGGGTGGATGCGAATGGCATAAATAGGTTAGTAAAGTAGGAGGGAGTTGCATAACGATAAGAGAAGGAGGACGAGGCGGAGGGGAATGAGTGTGTGGGGTGGTGGAGAGTACGATTAGTGGAGTGGGGCGGGTGGGATATATGGGGGGAGGAGCAAAAGAGATTAAGATGCGGAGGGAGGAAAAGCATGGAGGGGGCATCAGGCTGCACTGTGAAGGGGAGAGTTTGGGAGGGAGTGGGGTGTGGTGGGTTAGGACCTGTAAGGGGGGTGTGTAAAAAGTGGGGTGGGTGTAAAAAACAAAAGGAAAGAGTGGGTGTGGGTTAGGAGAAAGTGGGGTTAGGAGTGGAGGTTTGTTAGTGGATATGAAGGCAGGAGGGGAATCTACAAGCCAAGGTTGAGTATAATGCGAGGTGTGGGGATGATATAAGAGGGCAGTGATTGCAAAGAAGTATGAGGAAGGAGGCGAATAATATGTGTAAGTGAAAGTGGTGGGTTCGTGGAAGAGATTGTGTTGAGGTGTGTAGAACTACGGGAGGAAGTGGGTAGGGATGCATGAAGGAGGGAAAATCAACAATAAAAAAAACAAAACGGTAGTGTGGGGTTACATAACAAATTGTCGGTAAGTCTTAAGGGTAGTATGTCATAAGGGTAATTGAAGAAAAATAATAAAATGAGTATGTGTTTGATTAACAAATGGGTTGTGGTGGAGTAGGCGATTTGTGGGGGTATCGTGGGGGGGATGTCAGTGACGCAGGGAAAGGGTTGCTAGATTTTTTGAACGACTATTGGTTAATGTATAAAAGATATAAATATGAAGATAAGTTCTCTTCTAATTTTACAGTAATAATGTAATAACAAATGCAATAAATGGTAATAATGCCAAATTGGCAAAACAATGAACATTTTGCCCAACAGCAAGAAACAAACACTTTCAGAAACAGCAGCAACCCCAGACCTAGGGAGCAGCCAGAACTTAGAACCAGATACATTTTAGCAGATAAGCAGAGTCACAGCAGACCAGAAACTGAACACAAGAGAAAGAAACTTACAGAAACATTATAAGCAAGTAATAACAGGCGGATATATGTGCATAGAATGAAGAAGAAAGGCTAAAAGCAGTATATTTTGACTAAACAAAACAGAATGAGTTAAGATTGTTTATTCTTTATAGGAAATGTTAAAACAAAAAAGGAAAAAGGATATACAAATAAAAAAAAAATAATTAGGAAACAAAACCAAAAAAGAAAAAAAAAAAAAAAAAAAAAAAAAAAAAAAAAAAAAAAAAAAAAAAAAGAAAAAAAAAAAAAAAAAAAAAGAGAAAAAGAAAAAAAAAAAAAAAAAAAGAAAAAAAATAAAAAAAAAAAAAAAAAGAAAAAAAGATAATAAAGGAGACAACAGAAAAGAACAGGAAGAAAGAATGGGGAAAAAAGGACAAGGGAAAAAAAAAAGGGGAAACAGAAATATTTAGGAGAAAGAGCGATGGAATCTGGTGAAGGGAATGGACAGAAAGGCAAAAAAGACAACAGAAATGAAAAACGCAAAACGTAATGAGAAAAGACAGAGGAAGAGAAGGAGGGAAAAAAAAGGAAATAAGGAAAACAGGACCAGGAAACAAGGTGAAAAAAAAACGAAAACAAAAGAATATAAAAAAAAGAAGAAGGCAAAAGGAAAAAAGAGGGAAAGAAAAAAGAGAAAGGACAAAGGGAATGGGCGAAGAGACGAGGCAGAGAAAAAAAAGAAAAACAAAAGAAAGAAGAAAGAAGAAGGGCCGGGGGGAGGGGGAGGCGGGGAGAGGCTCCCGCGTCCGCGGTGGATGGGAGGGTTTGTAGCCCCCGAACACAAGAGAGGAACAAGAGAAAGAGGGTCATCGTCGGGTGCCCGCGAGCGGGGGGAGGAGGATGCGGTACGTGGTTGGGGGCAAAGGAGTGGCGGGGGGCCGCGGAGGGGGGGAGCGGAACAGAGGTAAAAAAGATAAGTATAATAAGAAGATGGTGAATGGGTTTTACGGGCTAGGGTGGGGGTGGTGAGGGAAGAGTACCGCTTACATAGATCGCGAAGTGAGAGGAGGCTTGTATTATGATGATGGTTATTTAGGTTGTAATTGTAGGTCCTAGAAAGGTGGGGTTGTTGATGTTGTTGCTTTAATTGTGGTTTATATTTTTTTTATCTGTTTTTTTCTTTTGTTTTTTTATTTATTTTGTTATTTCATTGGGGGGGGGAGGGGCGGGTCGCTAGTTGCTGCTATTACTTCGATGATATGTGTATGTATGGGGGGGCGTCGTGAGGGGGCGTTTTTTTTTTGTTATAGATAGTGTGTATATTTGTTGTTTGTATTGATATTTATTTTATTTTTCATTTTGTTTGGTTTGTTTTTTTATCTGGTGAGTGGATGGAAGTTTCTCTCATAGGGGGGAGTTGGGCACAATAGAAAGTCCATGGGAGTGTCTGATGTTGTGAGGGAGGCCATAGGGGATTTTTGGGTGGAGACTATTGGTGGTTGGGTCTGTTTTTATCTTTTTTTTTAGGTTTTTTTTTTTATTTAAATAATTTTATTAATTTATTTTTTATTGATTTTGTTTTTAATTGTTTTTGATTTATTTTTATTTTTGTTTTGTAATATTATTGTTTTTTTTTATTTTTATTTATTTTATGTTTTTTTTGTGATGGTAATTATTTTTTTAATTTTTATTCATTATTATATTGGTATTTTATTTTTTTATATTTTTTTATTTGTATTTGTGATATTTGTGTTTTTTTTTATTTTTTTTGTAATGAGTGTTATTTTATTGTTGAGGTAAATTTTTTGTTTTTTTTTGTTTTTTGTTTTTTTTTTTGTTTATTTTTTTTTTTTTTCATTTTATTTGTGTAATTTTTTTTTGTTGTTTATTTTTTGTTTTTTTGTGTTTGTGTTATTTTGTTTTTTTGTTTTTTTATTTTTTTTTATTTCTTTTTTTTTGTTTTGTTTTTTTTTTTTTTTTTTTTTTTTTTGTATTATGTTATTTTTAATTTGGTTTTGTTTCTTGTTTGAGTAGGGAGGATTTATATTTTGTAGAGCTCTTGAAAATTTTACATGTATTAAAGAGTAAGATATTAATATAAAAAGATGGTCGTGAGGAAGGTGGTAAATGTAAACAAGTACTGAGAAAATGATAATCTATGGTTTAAGAATATTATTCAATAAAAGAATGAAAAATTAGAGGGATGCTGGATTAACAAGTGAACAAATTGGAAGCGTGTTGCTATCTTCATCTAACAACCAAAATTTGTCAGTTAATATTTAAATAGAGACTATAATGATTCAAGAATAGTAATAGTAAAAACAAAACAAAAGATATATTAATAAAATAATAATATAAAAAGATAATGTTAGTAGATCAAATTTTAAAAAACCATATTATTTATATAGACATTATTGACATTGTGTATAACTTATATAATTATACCCAATTGGGAAGGTGAAGGGAATATTCGTTTGGGAGAGAACGCATCTTGTTTCAAGAACGAAATATACATATGTAAAAAAAAATATAATGGAAGATAGAGAGAGAATAAGAAAACAACAGTTCATTATTTTTATATTAAAATATTATGTTTCTTTTTAATTTTAGTATTGGATTTTTAGATGATTTTATTGATAAATTTTTTTTTTATTTTAAATATATTTTTGGTTATCTTGATTTTTTTTTTGTATTATTTGGTATTTTTTATTATTTGATTCTTTTTAGGTTTAATTGGATAAAGTTTATACTTTATTATTTTTTTGTAGATTTTTATACCTTAATTTTTTTTTTTGTATTTTTATATTGTATTTTTTGTTTTTATAAATTAAATTAATATATATATATTTATATTTTAAATTCTGTTTGCTGTGTTTTTTTTCTGATATTTTTTTATATTTAATATATTTCTTAAATATTTTTTATTTTGTTTTTTTTTTTTTTTATTGTTATTTTTTTATTGTTAGTTTTATGTTATTATTATTTTTGTTTTATTATGTTTTTATTTGTTTTTTATTTTATTTATTTTTTTTGATTTTTTTTATTATTTTTATATTATTTTATTTGTTATTTGTTTTTATAAAATATCTTTATTTATATATTTGTTATTAATAGCTTTTTTAAGGTGAGTGTTTGTAAGTGTTTATTTTTTTATATTTTATTTTTATTTAATATTATAAAAAGAAGTTATATTTTTTTGATTAATTTGTATTTATTGTATAGTTGTATAATTGATGTTTGTGTTATATATTTTATGTTTTTTTTCGTTGTTTCTTTAAATAGTTTTTATTTTTAATATTTATTGTATTGATTTTTTTTGTTTTAATAATAATTTTTTTGATTTGTGTTAATTTATATTGGGGTTTTATTTTTAGGTTTTTTTTTTTTTATTTTGTTCGTTAGTTTTATATGTTTTTTTTTTCTTAAAAAAAACAAAACATCAAAAACATATAAAAAATAATCAAAAACCAAAAATAAATAAAAAACAAAAACAAAAAAAAAAAAATAAAAAAACCAAAAAACAAAAAAAAAAAACCAACAAAAAGAAAAAAAAAAACAAAAAAAAAACAAAAAAAAAAAACAAAAAAAAAAAAAAAAAAAAAAAAAAAAACAAAAACAAAAAAAAAACAAAACACAAAAAAAACAAAAACAAAACAAACAAAACATCATAAAAACCAACAAAAAAAAATAAAAAAAAACACAAACACACCCCCAAACCAAAAACATCATCCAGGAAATTAATAAAACCCAAAACAACCACAAACCACCCTTCACAGATCAACAATTTATCAGGAAAAAAAAACAGGGAAACCGGACGGACCCAATGCTTGATGTTGATGTCCCGCTATGTGAGATTCAACACTGCTGTGAACTTTTTTCTACGGCTGTGCGATATGTGCATTTAGATTTCTATTGTCTGCTGTCGAATCTCTCTTCGATTTTTATTCCGTGCTCGTGTTTCGATTGTCGTCGCCGATTGAATCTTGTTTTTTTTGTTGATTTTTATTTTTTCTTTCTCTTCACTTGATTCTGACAGGGCCCGCATTTATGCATGCGCATTTTTTTCCTTTCTGTTTCTTTATCACTTTATACTTTTCTTTTAAAGCACACAAGCACACACATACTCACCACCTATATCCAGATAGTAGATTTTTCGTAAGTGGTGAGAGACAGGATATTGATTGATTTACTTCTGAATGATTTTTTAGCTATAGAGAATGTTTTAGATAAGATATGATGTAGTTGACTTGAAAAAAGAGAGGGGGGTAGGAGGTTAATTGTGAGGAGGGGGAGTGGGGAAGAATGTTATGTTACCTAAGAAATATTCTGCATCCTGTGATTAAGATGTTGGGGCCAACGTTAATTAAATGCTCAATATATCAAGTTGGACCAATAGGGATACAATTATGTAATGGATTACACTTTAATATGAGGTAAGCGTAGTATTATATATATGTTAATGGACAGTAGACTAAGAGTTTTAGTTAGTTTGACGTGTTTAAAAGAATAAATAAATATTAATTGATAGTAATTTAATATGTAATTTAGATTTAAGTCTCATGAAAGCAGTTGACAAAAAACTCCGAAGCTTATACCGCGTCTAGTTTAGCCCTGAAAAATAGAAAACAAAAACTCATGCTAAAACAAAACCAAGCAAAAAAGACAAGCAACTGCCTAACGCTGCTACCTTCACATTATATTATACAGAAATGACCGGGTGAGATGGTAGGGCTTGAAAAAAATAATAAATATCTTTTTGGAAGAAGATAGGGGGAAGAAACGATAGTGATAGGTCAGCGAGGACTATGTGAAAGTGTGGACAAAGGGGGAGGGGCCTAGGAGGGGGGACGGGTGCGGGGTAGGGTATAAACGGGGTTTGAGGAGGGATTGGAAAAAAGAGAGGAGGGTGGAACTGCACTCAAACAAAATCAGCAGAATACCACCGCAAAACGGAGGGGGAAGTCAAACCCGAGCAAACAAAAATGCCCAAAAAGAAAACAACGGACACACTCGCACACGGAGGGTTGTGTAACCAGTAGAGCACACACCCCAAACAAACCGGACCCCCAACAGAAACCAGCAGAATCACACGAAAAAAAAAATACCACCCAACCAACCCACCAAAAAAAAAACACAAACCACCCAAACACCCAACGAATAACAAACAACACACAAACCCAACCCACCAAAACAACAACACGCACACAAACAATCCGCCACCACCAAAAAAAACAAACACCACACACCACGCCCCACCCACAACAAAACACACCAAACCACCCCACAACACCCCTCCCACCCACCAAAACACTACCCCCCCAAACACCAAAAACAACACCACAACACCCACCCAAAACACAAACACTCGACCCCAAACCACACCAACACAAAAAACCACCACCACAAGACCCACACCAACAACACACACCCGACACCCACAAACACACCCAAAACAACCCAACCCAAACAGACACACCAAGTACACAAAACAAAAAACAGAAAGCCGAGGACTTAGAAGACAAAACCCTTCCCCACATCCACCCACTCTAGAACAGTTAATGGGTTTCCCCCAATCGGACTGCGCATTCCACACTTGCCACCCCCCCCCTTCACCCCACCGCCCCCCCCCCTCCCACCCAGGGTCTCTTCCTTCCTCCCCTTTCCCCACCCCGGCTCCCATCCTTACGCCCACACAGGGACCAGAAACGCGAACCAACCTCCCCCCCATGCTCCACGCTCCACTCCCACCATCGCAGTTCACTCCATCAATCGCGACATCCTCAAATTATTAAAACACCCCCCACACACACATAGCCCATTTCCCACCCCCCCTGCCCCCCCCCATCCCCCCCCCACCCACCCCTCTTCTTAGCTGTACTATCAGCTAGGCACAAGCCCGCCTGCGACCATGGTTGAGATGGAAAAACTGGGCTTCCCTCCTTCCTGCTGATTCCTTCACATTTCTCCAATTTCTTGCCCCCCCGACCCCAACAGCCCCCTACGCGAACAACACTTTGCATATCTTCCAGCTCATTCCCTTCCCCCTGTCACCCCTCTCACCCCTTAAACACACACCCAAATTCAGCTCATTCTTAGGATCAATTTAAAACATCTGCATAATTTGTCACTAGCACGTGACCCCACTCGCTTCGCACCCCCCGACCCCCCTCGAACCACACACCGGGTGACCACCCCAAACCCCCCCCCCGCCCCACCCCAGGCCAACCCCAACGCACCAGGCACTACCCCCACCACCCCACCACGCCCCCCACCACCAACACCCTCCGGGACAAACAAAGCCAAAACCACCCAAAGCACCCACATAACCGAACACCCCAGGATAACCAAACACAAAAACCACTACCACCTCCAAACAGCGCAACCACTCGACGGCGACAAAAAAGGCCAAAAACCCGCCACAACCGGCTCCGAGAGGAAACAACGGAAGGGGGCAAGAAGAGAGGATCAGTGAAGCGTAGAGGAGGTGGACAGTCAACACAACAAGACATTGCTGTTAAAAGGGTGGGGGAAATACCTAAAACAAAAGTTCACACAAACAAAGAAAAAAAGGAAATAAGTAAGTGTTGGAGAGACACTACCAGAAGAAACTAACCTCAAAAAAACAAAACAACAAAACCCCACAACAAACCAAAAACAACAATAAAAAATAAATAGGGGGAAAAGGAGATGAAGACAAGAGTTTTTGCGAATGGGGGCGAAGCGATACGGGGTGAAGGGTGTTTAATAAAACGACCGCAAAAACAACAAATGATGGACGCAAACGCCGGTGGGGGGGGGTTTAGGCAACCACCATCGGACCCAGACTCACGACCAACAAAACAATATAAAAGGTGTGAAAACAAAGTGGTTTGGGTGGGTACCACGCCCCCTGTACCCCCAACGCCGTTTTGTATGTCTCATTAACAATGTCATCCCAGTAGTCAAGTAGAAATACGCGCTAATAGACGTTAAAGAACAACCCCTTTCTCACCACCTATTGTCATCCCCATTTTTAACAGGCGACTCCTCCTTTATCACGGTACCCAACCCCAAAAACCCCCCAGTCCCAACAAACCCCACACCAACCACCCCACCCACAACACCCCCATGGACCAGAACTCCACCCACAACCTCACTCTAACCCAACCAGACCTTAACCCCCTGACATGGTCCTCTAGTCTTGGTGATCTGCGCCCGAGGAAACATAGTCAACAACTCAATGTTAGTGGAGCGGGGGGGTCATATAAGGACTAGGGTCGGCATCACTACACATCACCCCCTCAACACACCAACTACACCACCACAATAACCAAAAAATCACCTGTACTAGCATACGAATTCAATGTTCCGTCACGAATCGCCCTCCCATAATAACACCCCCCTCTTCTCTCCAGTAATATCCATCGACACCTCTTCCACCAGTCTCCCAAGAAGATACACAAACCTCCAAACCTACAAGTCTCCCAGCACGCAAACTACCCTCCTACCCTGCGACAAACACCCATACGTCACCCCCACCCACCCCCAACCAATCAACTTCCGACACCCCCCCCAACACATCACCGTCCCCCCAAAACAGACATTGTGAGCAACAGCATACATTTAGACAGATCGATGACGGCAGGATAATAATTTGTTTGTGCCGCAAACTATTGTGTTAGGATGGGAGGGGGAATTTTATGTGTTTTAGAGTATAAGCTAGCATCCACTTGACACCGTTCTTCATGGGTTATGAACGGAGGTGGACTGAAAGTTCATCTGGGGCCGAAATACTCACGTTTGTTATTGTGTTGACGGGAAAATTGTATCTGGTCAAGTGTTCGAAAATTATCCAGAGAAAGTTAAATGGCATAGAGCAGACAAATCAAAAGACAAGTAGAGTTAGATGGAAATGTGAACTGAGGGTTTATTGGTAAAATCAAAAAAAAAAATGAGTATTATCGTAAAATGGTATTTTTTCCGTGTTGTTTGGCCGGAAAAATAAAAAAGTCTGTAGTGTAAGCTGAGGAAATGGGGTTAATGGGTAAGAAGGGAGGGGAAAGAGAATGGTTTATGGGGAGGTTCTATTTGGATGGGGGGGATGATTTAGAAGCCGGTTCAGAGTATTGGGAGAAAATGGTGGGGGGGAAAGAGGGTTAGGGGGGAGGCTGTATGTTGGGGCTGATTCTGGCGTGGATGGGAGGGAAATGGAGTAAAGTGGAAGATTTTGTCTTAAATGATATTAATATATTTCAACAATGATAAATAGTTAAATTTGTAGAAGGATATGGAGAGAAGGGAGAGTTGCAAGACTGCCAACTAAGTCAATCAAGAATGGGATGTAGGGGGCACGTCTCGTTGACCATGCACATTTGGCAAGTGAAATCAGAATCAATCTGCAATACACTCCCGTCGCTGATTAGCTCCTCCATCACCGGTATCAATTTCTAGGCATCCCATGGACTTAAGTGCACCCCGGATGGACCCCATCCCGAGAAAACAACGAAAGGGCGTGGCCACAAGAAACGCCATAAGGAACAAACCAAAATTAAAAAAAATCAATAAGCAACGCTGAGAAGGCGGGGGGGTGCTTTCCAAGAAATACCCTCCACCGCTCTCCTTGCCAAGACAAGGTGGAAAAATTTGGTAAAAGGCGTAGAGTTAAATAGAAAATCTACTAAGGAAAATAATCCAAAAAAGTAATTATAATAAAAAGGAAAAGGAGTTAAGGGGGGTGAGGTGAGTGGGTGGGAAAGGGGGAGGTGGGTAGTGGTTTTTTTCTGGAGCTTAGAGATTTTGGAGTGGGGTTAAAATGCGAGTTTAAGGATCGCAAACGACAAAAAATCCAACAGTCCATTACTCAAATTAAGGCAGCCATATACCGTGCTATTAATGAGACCGCTGTGGCGCACCAAAAAAGCGTCGTGCATCAATAATATGGCGCAAAACAATAGGGCAAAAATTCAAATTAAAAACCTCAAAAATAAAAAACAATAAAACCAAAAAAAAAGGGAATTGGGTGAGGGAAAAGATTACCGAGGGGGCGGGAGTTGGGAATCATCAAAATTGTTACTAATAAATGTAACCTACCGCTGCGTTGAGCGCGGCAGGGGCACAACAATTGGGAACAGCCAAAAAAATAGGGGGGGGGGAAGTTAGGATGGTGGGAATTAATCCACGCAACGTTACAAAAAATCTCAATATGGTAACAAACCAAAAATGGTGTCTAGGTTCGGGAGAATAACACTGGGGACATGCTAAAATAAGGGGAACTAAATGTTGAGGCTAAAGGGACATGGGATTTGTCGTTTGAGATGGCATGAGAAGTTTGGTGAGTGTCCTTGCATCTCTCTTCATTGCTAATCGATCTCACCAATCACAACACGCGAATCTCGATCTCCCCACGCGAAGAACGGACGAGAAACCATCCCTCACGGCCATATCCCACACAAAAGGCATTAGTGCCGTCCCCTTCTTTATCTTAGGTACGGCGGAACGTACTCTACCTTACAGAAACACTAAGAGTAACGTAGCCGAAAAAATAAACCACAACAGTTACTCTGCCTTTGATCGACAACCCAACCCCCAAGGCACCGCGGGTTGGTGCTACGACGACGCAGGAAAGTTGTGGGCAAATTTACCTCAATAACGAGATTACTTTAAGCGCTTTTGACCGGCCGGTCACACACTAGAATCCTCAGAATGTTATAAACACTGAAAAACAACTTAGAATGTAAAAAATTGATGTAAAATATTTCTTTAATAAGAAGAATCAATATATTTATTTGTTATTGTAAAGTTAATCCTTTTTGGGCTAGAATTTTTTAGTTACCCACAACGACGAAATTGACAAAATTATTTTGAAATATTTTAATGCGTAAATAGTCTGATTTTTGTCCGAAATATGAAACCTCACAAAAAAGAAGTGCAGGATCTGAGCTAATGTTAAGTTCCATGCAAATTAAGCCCTGCATCAAGTAGAGTCTACTAATTAAAAACAATAAATAACAAATTTTAGTGTCAAAGTTTTAATTTTCTTAATACCTTCTTTTTCTTTTTAGTCTCATTTTTTTGCTTTGAAGACTTGTTCTTTGATCCTATAATTTCATAATCAGTTAGTTCTTCAATGCCACCAAAACCTTCAAATTCTTCTGAAGTAATAAGATCAGGATCAATATCAACAGGTTTCCACTTTCTTTTCATTTTTTCATCTAAAAATAATTATTTTAAAAACTGAGTCATTACATCATACATTAAAAGAAAGAATACATTATTTTTAAATGATTTAAACAAAAATCAGCAACAACGGTTACTGCATTATACAAAGACAGATTTTATCATTGACTTTTTTGAAATATTTTAGAAATGAAAATTTACTGAAAAATAAATTTAAGCCATGTTCCGAACCTCGTTCCTTCCCATTAAATCAATTTAGATGGCCTAAATTTACCTTTCTCGAGTAAAGGAAACATACAACCTTGAAAAAGCACGAATACGCAGGGATACTGCAGACACGTGTTTTGGCGTTATAAGGAGCGCCTTTTTAAATGCAAAAAATTGGCAGCTTATGGATGCACAAACATTCGACGAAAGCGTCTGCAATATACCTGTGTATTTGTACTTTTTAACGTTGTATATTTTCTTTACATTTATGTACAAAGGTATGTATATATTACATTTCCAAAGCGTCAGTTTCGGAAAATTTCCAGAGGAACACTTCCTTCACCACACTTTTTCGAAAATCACCACAGAAAACAAAAATCGATTCGACATTTTGTCAATCGTGGGGATAATGTGAAATTTTCATTAGTCCCCGGACGCTATTACGCCTCTAGGAAAGGACAAGGAAGGGGAGGGAGATAGGATTTCAATAGAGTTCAGAAATGTGAAGTAGGGCGTTATCTATCAGTTTGGCCTTGCGTAAATAGATGTTAATCTGGCACTGAATATATATACTTTTATTATTTTTTTCCCCCGTTTGTGTGTATATATGGGTAAAAAATAAAAATCAATCCCCCCCCCCCTTTGAATAGTTTTTGGATCCGCCCTTGATTGAAAGGAATAACAGGAGTAGAGCTCAGCTCCTGTGAGCTGCCACGCACATTAAGCCCTGCTTAAAGTTATGATCCAACATGTTATCCTGAAACAATATAAAGAATATCAGAATGAAAACTGTTCAGACTCTCACTGTTGAAACTCTCCACCGCAATAAATACCCGAAATGCTACAATTCATTTGAACCATTACTCAGCCGAAGCATGGAGAGATCTTGGTTTAGGATAAGAAAATAATAAGAAGAAAACAGAGAGCATGATTGAATTTATAAAAAATTGGGAAAACTCACAGCAAACATGTTCTTACCTAATAAAGACAAGGACTACATGGATAGTTTAAAAGAAGTATTTGTTATGAATTAGCATTAGCACGTTTTTAACATCGAATGGCTATTTTTGCAGAGATCCAACTTCTGATGTCATTAAAATAGGCGGAGTAAAAACTTCGACAACAATTAAAACAGTAATGGGTGGTGCTACTTCGATTCCTGTAGCACTAGAAGCCAATACAGTTCCAGCTTTAAATGACGTCAGTCATACTCTACTGTAGTTTTAGACGCTCGTCGGAAACGTAAATATACCGATATTTCATTTCATTTCAAACTAAGACCTGAAAATCATATTTACCAAAACTTAGAGCAAAAACAAGATTTCATGTTTTAATGACTTTAAAAAATGTTTATTGTTTTAGTAACAGATTTCCATACTAAAATTTGGAAGTTATACAATTAAGAGTGAAAGTTGTAGTTCGAGTTGTCAAAGATGTCATCTTGTTGAGAAATATGGTTTGTTTATAAAACGTAAAATTGATGTCTGGGATTGTTGTTGTAAAAACACATTTAAGCATTGAAAATTTCTTGAATTATTCCCCTTCGTCTCACTATTTAGTGATTTATTTCGCTCCTTAATATGAATCAGCAAGGTAAATAACCACAGAAATATTTAACGCTTTTGTACTTAAAACTGTGTAAACATGAAATATGTAATGCTGTTCTTTTCCTTGTTTATTGCTTAAAATTTTATCGTGGTTTCAATATTCCCTCTTAAAACTTCCTAGTATTTTTAGTTGTATAAATATTTTTACTTTTGTAGATGAGATTCGATTTTTTTATTACTTCATACAAAATATCTAACTGCTGTTCCGTTTTCTTATTGTGGTAGAGCGAACATGCAGTAATTGCTTTTCAATTTCTTTGCAATCAGCATACGCAAGTATCCTAACAAAAGCGTCGTCACTCGTGAGTAACGGAACCATACGTCCCGCTTTTACAAATAAGCTGTCATTTCCCCCATATAATTGTTGGCAGCCTGTTCTGTCTCGTTTTCTGAACTATTTCTTGAACTGTATCCAACATAAGTAGACATCCAAGCACGAACAAGTACCGTATCAGTAGCATTAAATAACATGAAGGTCTGGCTGGTGTTCGGAAAGATTTATATTTAGCGTGGCTCCAGAGCTAATTGATTAGGGCGAGCCCCAAGGCTATCAGGGCACAGCATTGACTCATTATTACTATCATGTTGTCATAGATGACTCGTACAGGAGGGCAAGGGGTTGCTATTGCCCTATCACTTCCAAAAGTAAAAGGGTCTTGACCCCTCATTTTTCAGAGTTGAAAACTAATTGATCAATTGAAAAATGAAATTTTACTCAGCATAGGGGTGCACAAACTTTTTTAATGCAAGAATTGAGGCCACCACTGATTTGTATGTACTATTGCAGTTCTTAATGCAGTATGTTACGTGCAAAAATCTGAATAAATGTGTGCAAGTCAATCTATTAAATCTTCGAATCTGTTTAACTGTATTCTTTTTTGCTAATTTATTTTCTAATATGTCTTTTTTCTTTTAGAAAACCGACCAGAACTGTATGAAGAAGTTAAACTCTATCGAACAGCTCGAGAGAGAGAAAAGTAATGTATTTTACTTTTCTAGTTTTTTCTTGGGTTACTATTTGGATTTATTATTTTGATATCAGGAATCGTTAATTGCATATATTCACTACTACAGAGTCAAGGTTAGCTTTTTGATGCCAGAAACCTTAAATGAGTGATCATATTTTTCGTACTGTAAATGTAAATAACAATGAGAAATCTCAAAGGAGACTTGGCATAAAATACAAAACAAGAATTAGCATGCTGCACCAAAAGCTGAATTAGCAAAGTTAGTACCAATTAGCATGCCACGGTTAGTCACGGGGATCTCTGGGGTGAAATGAAATGCCACGGTTACGTATTCAACCGCCGGCAAGGACATAGCTGGTAGGAGATACCAAGAAATTCCTTGTTATTCAGTGGTTGGTGGTCCTGTCGGATCAAGTCAGTTTTACGGATTTGGGACAAGCAGTACTTTTATACGCTGCTTTTTCTTAACCCATTAATGCCTGACATTTATTTTCCAAAGATATTTCGTATACTGGTTGCAAACAGTGTTTAATGGACAGGAAAAATTAGGGATGCACCGAGTAGCATTTTACCGAGTAGCCAAGTACCGAGTACCAATTGGTTTTTAAAAAATCATTGACATAAAGCGGTACAGGGTTAGAAATCATTACAAAATTTTTCTGGTCTTCTCGACCAGTGAACAGGAATATATACTGGTTAACAGATATCATTACTGGTCCACCTTAAATCATTAATCACATTTTTTTTCTTTAAAAAAAATGGTGGTTCTTGGATTGTTTATTATTTTTATGGTGATTCGAGGCGAGTTTTACTGGTCTGGAACCAATGGACCAGTAGTAAATTTGAACCCTGACATATGAACTGATCATTGGAATGAACCTCTATATGATAGTTCTTAGAACAAAAATCCCACTGAATTTAACTTATGCATTGTTTAAAATATTTTATTTATTTTGTCAAAAATTTTAGAAAAAGTTATTTTTAAAATGAATAAATACAAAGTATCAATTAAGTTGGAATTATATTAATCTATTATTGATTAGTTCTAATTCTCTAAACTTGTTTGTCAAAAAAGTTCGTCATCTTTCTGGCAGTGCTTTGTTGAAGTCTGAAATGCACAAGAAAATGTCAATAGTGAAAATACCAACACTGAATTTGAATATGAAGAGATGTTAAAGAAAGAGATGGAGTCTTTCTTTTCTGGAGAGTTACTAAATAGAACAAATAGTCCTTTTGCCTGGTTTTTAAAAAAAAAGTTTCCTATCTTATGCAAACTAGCAAAAAAGTTTCTTAGTGCACCTTCAACTAGTGTGTACAGCGAGAGGTTTTTTCCGAGGCAGGTTATATTTGCAGCAGTCTGCAGAATAAGCTTTCGCCAGAAAATGCTGAAAGATTAGTTTTTTTGCACCATAATTTAAGATACAACAATTTCAATTATTAAAATATTTTGCTGGCATTTCCCACCTTTTTTATTAAATATTAGACAATCTTTTTCTCACCCTAATAAAAATGACTTAATTTTACTTCCCTGTGTTATCACTATGCCACAAGTTTGAATCTGCAAAACCATGATTTTAAAAATTCGTAATCTAAATTTTTAATGATTAGAAATAGGCAGAGGTCGAAATTAGTATTAGTGAGTTAGGTGCCAATGGCACCTGATATTTTTTTTCTTAGTTGCCAAAATAATTTCCTTGGTTGCAATGTCCAAATTACGTTGATTAGGTGCATAAATTTTGTTAAGATTTACATAAATTATATAATAAGCTTGAAAATTTGAATTTTAAAGATCTCAAATGCAAATGTGACTATTACTGTAATAGAATTAAATGAAAAGAATACCCCTAAACACCCCCCCCCCCCAAATATCCCTCTATTTCTCTCTCAAAAAGGAAAAAAAAAGAATAATTATATTTTTTTTTGCTAATAAACTTGGTTGTATTTTGCCTTTTATCTGCAGTCTTCTTTTTCAAAAATTTTCTACACTGGGTTCGGGCTTTATATGACTATGTAGTTTTTTTTCTTTGATGTTGAATTATTCTTTGAGGATCAATTGTTATTTTTTTTACAAATCTAATAAACATGTTAACATATTTTTTCACTTGAAACACTCAGAATGGCATTCAGAGGTGGAGGGAAGGGGTAAAAACAGATTTTTGATAAAATGTTTTTATATTTTTATTTTTCTTCATATTCTGATACAAATTTTCAAGTACTGTTGAGCTAAAAATATAGAACTGTGGATAAATAAATGCTCAACATAAAAAAGATTAAAGAATATTATACATGACAGCAGAAGTTTTGGACTACAAGAACCAATTTTAATTCCAACTTTTTTTACTTTTTTTACGGAGCGGGGGGGGGGGGGGGCTTAAAAGACAAGGGGTGCAAAAAAATATCCTTGTATTTTAGTTGAATAGGCTTTGCACAACATAAAATTTAAGAAATTATCAGAAGAGGTACAACCGAGAAACAGATGAAAAAAGATTGCTGCACACCTGCAATGTGCTAAGCCTTTTTCCCACGTGCATGGGAAATCGGACAAAAACGAATTAATCTGCAGCGTTTTTCGTAGAATTGTCATTAATTATTGCACTCAAACAGTAAAAAAAAAAAATCTCAGAAACATCGATTACGGCGATTTAATTAAAAATTGCGTAAGAAAATCAGCTTGAGCGTTAAAAAAAGTCAAACTGCAAAACACGTCAAAGGCATTATGTATATCAATATGCGAGAGATGAGGCTTTCATTTAGCAGTTTAAACTTCCAAAAAAGCTTAAACAGTTGTAGATTTTTTTTTGTTTTGTATGTGTTTGCCAAACCTTTGTCTCTCACCTGCCGCTCTGTGTTGACATGAAGTGATGAGTGAATCTCCATCAACTAGTGCAGAACAGCGATTTCCAGGAGAGGGTGGGAAAGAAAGGATTAAGGGGAAACAGGTGCAAAGGAACAAAAGGCACAGCATGTGCTGGTGATGTCTTGGGTGGGGGGAGGAAAGAGGAGATACTGGTCATTCTGCTGAGGGCCGATTCTGCCATTATAGCAGGACGCTTTTCTGCTATTGTGAGGTTGATGTTCTGAAAACTGACCTTGAGCTACTGGAAAAGGGCAGGGAAGCACAAGTTAGGCGTCAAAGTGACGACTAGTTTCAAAATCGCGGTCGTCAAAACGAAATTTAAAGTTGCAAAATACGACTAACGACCGCTAATTTCGAGCACTGGAAATAGGGATGGACCGGATAGTGATTTTGCCGGATATCGGATATCCGGTGGCTCATCACACGCCGGATACCGGATATCCTGCGGATATCCGGCATTACAATTACATTGCATGTTCGCTTATTTTTATGTAATGCAGCTTCAAAACAATAAATCAAAGTTGTTTCTCGCATAATTTCTTTAAGAACATGTTAAATACATTTAAATTAATTTTTAAAGCCTCTATTTTATTTGTACAGGAGTAGCGCTACATATGAAATGAAACACTAGCATATTGTGATTTCTTTCTAAATTATGTATTTTTATCAAAATAGACGAAACTTTAAAAGATTGAATTAAATATTTCTGTATATACTCAAAGTTTAAACTTTTAATTATTCTTAGTTTAAATTTTAAAGCTTTTCTGTTTCAATATCATTTCAATAGGTTTCTACGTAAATGATACAGTTATTAAATATTTCACCAATATTTAAAAAAAAAGAAAGAAACAAAGAAAGAAAAAAGGAAAAAAAACTAAGCTCAGATAAACGTTTTTTTTTTTTTTCAAATTGATACATATTTTATTAGAATTTTATGAATTTAAACTTCATTACAAAGTAACACATTTTCTTATTTCTAATTTTGCAATAATATAAAGCAAAATTTTGCTTTGAAATTCTTTTTTTTAAAGAATAATATGCATGTAATTTTTCTAACATACAAGTTAAAGAAGAAAATATTAAAACAGGACCAGTGTGTTAAATAATAATAATAATAATAAAGTTATACTCAAATAATCAGTTAAAAATTTTATATAACTCCAAAAAACAAAGGAACATGTTTTCTGAAGATTCAAATCAGCAGTTTAAATATACTTTTAAGAGGTATGCTAAAGTTGTTCACTTTTTAAAAAACAAATGAGTAAACTTTACTTAAATAATCAACTTGAAATTTTACTTTAGTTCCAAAAAATTAAGATACACATTCTTAAAAGTGGCAAATTATCATTTTAAATACATTAAGGGTCATGCTAAACATATTCACTTTTTTAAAAACAAATTAATAAACTAATTCTTAAACGATCACCTCGAAATTCAACTTCATTTTGAAAAAATAAAGATACATTCCGAGATGCAAATGTTATATTTATGGGTTATTCCAGCCAAAATGGTACAAATCATGTCTGAAATTGTCGAGTTAAGTTTATCAAATGAAGTAATTTTCGCCAACTAATCATTGTTTTAAAAATTATTCTCTGTTTATTTGTGCATAATAAAGTGTAAATGGCTTGTATATATGAGTCATTCATTAAGGGTTTTGAATAGTTCGACCACTTTGTGTAACAGAGGAGACAAATGAGGTTTGAAAAATATATTTCTAATCGTAAAGAAAAGTTAATTACAGAACAAGTATAAAATGAACTAAGCATCCTAAAACTAATTCTGTCTGCAATTTCAAGAAAAAATATTTTTTGCACTATTAATGCGACTGTAACAGAGTGGACATCCCACAGTGCAAATTAACTATCATCAGCAAAGAATTTTAGGCTTATCTTAGTTACTGATTATATAATTCAATGTATCAAAGTAATCAAAGCAGATACATTACTTGTACTTATTAAAAAAAATATCACATTGAATGCGATTGCTTATTTTATTTCTGAAAGGCTTGTAACAGAGTGGACAGTTTGAAACATAAAAAAAATCTAGGAACAAAGATAAATAGGTGTTTTTCCAAGATTTTTTTGTTTACATACATAAAAATCAGCAGAAAGGGTGTCAGAAGCATTTTTTGTGCTGTGCATTGCAAATGATTTTGTTGTTGCATTTCAGCTTAATCTTAAATTGCATTTTAAGTCCTAGCAATTTGAAGCTGGGGCAGATCATTTTTTCCTTCTTTTGCCAAAGAATTTTTTTTTTTTTTTTGGGGGGGGGGGGGTCCTTTATAAATGGCTTATGCCTAAATAAGTAATACTTGGTTACACACAATTAGATGGAGAACAAATAAAAAAAATATAATTAATTGGTGGTAAACATTAAAATTAATTCCCAAAATTCTGAAGTATCGGGACTGATTTGTACCATTTTCGCTGAAATGACCGATATATTATCATTATTATTTAAAATTATTCTAAACATGTTCACTTTAAAAAATAAATTAATAAACTTATATCTAAATAATTAACTTAAAGTTTTACTTAAATTCTAAAAGACAAAATACACTTTCTAATGATGCAAATTAACATCTTAAATACAGTCAAGTCTCAATAGCTCATAGTCCCAAGGGACCGGCTAAAAACTTAGAGTTATTGATAGTTCGAGTTACAAGCAGTTCCTACCGTCTTTTCAAGAATTTGGGACCAAATGAAAACTTTGAAATGAAGGTATATTTGAGTTTATAAAGCTTTGAGTTATCGAAACTCGATTGAATGTTATTGAGGGTCATGCTCAACATGTTCTCGAGGAGTTACGGAGCGGCGTGACAGACGTGAAAAGATTCTAATAGCAGAGAAATATCTTTTCTGAAAGGAAGGTATTACAAAAAGAAAGAACGAAACAAAGTGCAAAATTCAAAATTTCTTTACACACATTTAAACTCTTTCAAAAAAAAAAAAAAGCATGGTTTTAAGTTGCGACGATTCATGGGGACAGATGTTTTCATTATCTAAAAGAAAACTTTCGTCAATGTTAGATAGGTTATTTAGTGTATGTTATTTTCAATTATAATAAAGCAATAATAGTGGCAAAGTAAAAAATATCTAATTACAACATCATTGGGTGTTAATAGATCGCAATTTTTGTTAGAAGCACAAAAACTAAAAATAAAAGAATTCAATAAATAAAATAATTTGAGAATTTATATTAAAAGCTACTGCGATTAATTTTTATGAACTAACGATATGATCGTAAGTTTTTTTCAAACTTTTGTCGCACATTAATCCTTGAAGGTTTGTAGCCTTTTCTTTCTAAATATTTTAACTAAAATATTTTTAAAAAGCTGAAGACAATCATATTTTATCTGGCAATTGTGAAAAATCAAATATGCAGAATGCTTCCATGTCCAGTACACAGTCGGAGGAATAACACAATTTTTGTTTTAGAAGCAAAAATTGGTAAAAAGGAAAGATGAAAAGTAATTACATCATCTAAAAGGTTTATCAAACAATGAAATTTTTAACTAAGATTTTTATAAAAAAGAAAATATTTAATTAGGTCCTCACATCATACCGGATAACCCTCACATCAATTCCGGATGTTCCCCACATCAATACCGGATACTTTGCCGGATATCCTGCAAAAATCTTCCGGATATCCGTATCCGGGACGGTCAGCCGGATCGGATATCCGGAAGTACCGGATACTTAAAATATCAGCCGGATAGGCCGGATACCGGATAGTTACCGGATATCCGGTCAATCCCTAATTAGAAATATATTGGAATATGATTGAAAGTTTCTTTTTAATGAGTTTATTAATATTCATCTTAAGGATCACTTGGACTGTTCCTGAGCAAAGGTAAGTTCCCCTACACCAATATGCGATATGAAAAAGTTAATTACATTTGCACATTCTTAGTTAATTTTCATACTGATTTGGTATTATAACTTCTTAAAACTTATACGTAGAATTCAGGAATATTTTATAAATATATTAATTGTAAATGATTGCATTATATATATATTTGCATATTTTTAATTATTGAAAAATGTGTCTTGAACTATTCAATTTTCTACAATTACTCGGTATCGGCCGAGTACCTGATCCAAATTTGGCCGAGTACCGAGTATTCGGCAAATTGGCCGAGTAGGCCGAGTACCGAATATTTATCGAGTACTCGGTGCATCCCTAGGAAAAATAATTAAAAAAACGTTATGTAAAAAATAATTTTTTATTAAGGAAAGAAAAATTGTCCCTTAAAAGTTACGATAGACCCCAGAAGGTACATACTTGTTTTACAAAAAAAAATTTCTGCCTACGATATAATATTTAAAAAGACATTTTATAAGAAGAAATAAAATCAGCAATTAATATAAACTGGGAAGCTGGGAATAACTTTGAAAACTTAGCTTTTTTTCTTGAGATTGTGAACGATGGCATTTTCGATAAAAATCATATTGAAACTGCTACAGAACACACTTTACAATGGTTATGTGCTGCAATCTGTTAATAACGAATTGAAACAATACCAAGGTACTCATTGAACACTATTATTTGGTTGAAATGTTCATTTTGTGGAAATTCAGACCCTTTTTTGGACCGTCCCTAAAAAAGGACGCTAGGCATTAATGGGTTAACATTGAAACCTTTTTTTTTCGTAAATTTCATTTTGAAAAGCATATTGGTTGTTTATTACTATTATATTTCTTTAATTAAACTTTTTTTTAAATAACTGCACTTTCTGTATGTGTTTTACTACCACTATACATTATAATGCTATGCATCTCGTTGCAGGTATGATAACATGGCAGATCTGTATTCTGTTATCAATACTCTCCAATGCTTAGAAAAAGCTTATATTAAGGATTGTGTTACACCCAAAGAGTATGTATGCCTACGCTGTAAATTTTGTAGTAGAAAATTCTTGTATACTAGTATTTTGAATACACATTGCTCTTCGATAAACTCATGTTTTATAAAATATTTTTAATTAGAAAAAATTAGCTAGTTTATTAAATTTCTTATTTATTATTGTTAATGCATATGTGTTTATCACTGTGAATGATATTTTTGTCAAATATTCTACATACCATAAAAGCACTTATTTTTGCAATGCTTTAATTTTCGCAAACCAATCCTAATTGCAAAAATTTTCATCCGGCGAAATGTTTTCATGATAGATTTTTCAATTTTCGTTTATGTTTTAAAAAAATTTCAAGGCATTTTCAGCTGGACAAATCACTGAGATTTTTGTTTTCACAAAAATTTTGGCTCGTAAATAAAATAAATGCTTTCATAGTAAATAAATATCCCACATTGTGTTTATTTAGTGTAATTTTACTTTCATTATGTAGCGTTTAAACTAGAGTTGGGTTTTGGAGGTCCTGGTTTTGGACAGGACCAGTGATTTTTATCTTCCTCCCTTCTTGAACTGTCCTAAAGTGTCTTTAACTGTCCAAAAATATATTAAAGTTAAAGGAATATAATAAAATCAATATGTAATAACCAGAGGTCTGGCCAGAGGAAATTCGAGCCCATTAACGGACCCTTCGCAAAAATACGAGGCGTGTTTTTAAAGTAAGTACTGTTTTGGTATAAATTAAAAACAAGCAAAGATACCTTTATAATTTTTTTTAACATGAAAGCCCATGCCTTAAACTATATTCCTACATAATTGCCAACAATAGAAAGGCACTCATCGCATAGTGCAATCAGCTTTTGAAGTCCCTCTTCAAAGAAATTTGCCGCCACTGCATTACGATCATCCTGATATCACTGTCATTGTTGTGGCACTAGCTAGCCGCCAGGATGCAGTTGCAGATGCACAAACAGGTAGTAGTCACTGGATGCTCGATCTGGGCTGCTTTTGCACAAAATCTTCTTTAATGAAGGAAGGTCGACCACATTCCGTTATTCGGTGTGCACATTAGAGTGGCCGTCGTCCCAAATTCTAAACATTCAGTCGCTCGTAATGGTTTCACCATGTACTGAAGAAATCTCGCGATGAGTATCGATAGCTTTTAACCCCATGTTGCAGTTACAAAACGAATCACAGCACGTACCTCACAGTTGGTGGCACTCTCAATCGATGAACGTTTTTTGAAGCTGATTGTACGATATGACCTTACATTTAATTGTAATTAAACGTAAATAGCCTTACATTTAATGACAATTATGTAGAAAAGTAGCTTAAGGTATGGGCTTTGAAGTAAAACTACAATTTTAAGGATATTTCTGTCTGTTTTTCATTTACACCAAAACGGTACTTACTTTAAAAACACGCCTCGTACGATCAAGCAAAGTGAACCCTTCACAAAATGCTGATCAGCCCCAAAATATTTTACCTGAATGTTGCATTCTTGTAATAGCTGTTTACAGTGTTTTTTTGGCAATTTGCTTTGTATTTATTTTTCGTCAGGGTTGGGGTTTTGGACGTCCAAAACTGGTTTTGGACAGGACAGGTGGGTTTTACTGCCCAAAAGTGTCTTAAACTGTCCAAAAGTGTCTTAAACTGTATAAAGCATGGCAAAAGGGTTTTAAGCTGACTAATTTCTATTAGCTGTAATATTGAAAATGCATACATCTTAGTTTCTTAGTGTTAATTAGTTGTAATTAATTAAAATTTTACAATTTTAATTATATTAGTAATTTTAGTATACGTTAAAAAATGAACAATTTACTCATAACTCCACTGCATAAAAATTTCATAAAATAGGAATTGGTAGTACTGTCAAAAAAAAAGTCTTGAAGCAGATAATTTCAGCTCCATTTGTAAATCAAGCTGTGTAAAACTGAAGTCTTTTGTGGTTTCTTTACAATAATGTTTTCAATGATGTTCAAATAATTTTTTTAACCTTAGGTTGAAGAATAATAAACTGATGATAAAATGTTTTTCACTACTCAAGAAAATTTTTGATTTTTGTTTTTAATACTGTGTATTTTGTTTCTAACAATATATATATGGAGGGCTCGAGCGTAAATAGTGGTATTTGACAAACTCGAAAAGACGTATTGTTTCAAATTAAAGAAACAAAAGTCACTTGTAAAAATGTAATTAAATATACCTGAGACACACAGCACTTAATCAATGTACCGACTTCATTTTTTAAACAGAGAAAACTTGCCACAGTAATGTCTCGAAGCAATAAATCCATATTTAAAAGAAAAAGTTTTGATTTTTTAAAATGCTAGTTACCATTTTTTACACCCGAGCCCTTCATATGTGTATAAACTTCCTCAAGAAAAAAAAAAAAAAAAAAAACATCCTAACATGCAAATATTTAAAAAAACTTATCAACATTTTCCAAGGATCAGTAATGATTTAGTGTCTGATTATGAAATGTCACTTTTGTCATTTACTTGTAAGTACAATAACCTAAGGAAATATTGTACCTTTTGAACACCCTCATTTGCATCTATATCTAAAAGAAGTTTAGCTAGTATTAAAAATAAAATAAACTTATGAGAACTAATTCATTTTTTAACGAAGAATAGTAACTTCTAAGTAGCTAGATTAGTATCAGCTGAAAATCTTATATATGTTTTTATGTACATATTTAAATGTTTACATTAAATAATTTAAGTCTTAACTTCAAGTATAATTTTGTGCTTTTGATATTTGTTCAAAATATAAATTTGTACTAAAAATGTAGTTTTGGACAGTTTAGGACAGTTTTGGACACATGGGTTTTGGACAGGACGGTTTAAACCATAGTTTAAACAATGGTTTTTACCGTTCTGTCCAAAACCTTGCCAACCCTGTTTTTCGTTGTATAAAATAGTACAAGTTTATAGAAAGTAACATAAAGCTCAAGGGAAAAAGAGAAAGAGCATTAAATGAAAAGAACTATAGAATTATTATCTGAACATAAATGAAGCTAATTAGTTCTAATTATGAAAATAGAAAAACAACTCCCTTTTTTCATTAGTTTTAGCTTTTTTTACCCCCTTTGAACTGACATTTTACATCCATCATGGTTTGTTTGAGTTGAATGGCTCAAAGACCTTATAGGCCATACTGTGCCACATTCATCATGAAAAACAGATGTGGACTTTTAACCACTGTATCATTTTCAACTGCACAGTTTATTTGTTACTTCATTTGTGAAATCATTTGAATGATTTTTTTTCTTCCAGCCTTTTAAACTTCTCAAGTTGTTTTTTTTTTTTTGCAACTTTTTTGAAATTTGTAGGCTACTTTTGCTTCTTTTTTATTGCATTTTTCCTGGTGGCAACCCTTTAATATTGTACAAAAGATTTTACCCTTAACTTAAAAATGTGTCTATTCTAACATTTATCATGGAGCCAACTATTTTAAAAGTACTATTGATCTAAAACTTTTTTATTATTTTTCCATTCCACCAATCATTTTCATTTGTGTTTAGAACAGCTTGCAAATTTGAAGCCCGAAATTGATTTCTAAAAAAGTTAATGAACATGTAGTAATAATGTATCGGTAATAATAACAATGTATATGTAGCTGCCTTTGTTTTTATGTGCTTTCCCACACTGTCCAGAAAAAATTAAAATGTATTACATACCTGCCAATTTGTACGTTTTGGCCGTCCAATGTGCGCATTTTTGCCCTGTTGTACGGTCGTAAGGTAAAGGTGTAAAATTGTACGGGTTTTTTTTTACAAATTTTTTATCAATTGCAGTGTGCTTTTTATAAATAAAACTAAGTTTCAACTATTAAGCTTCTTTAAAATTTATCAGTGTTGATACACGTAACATACTATTGCTAGCCTGAACTTCGCCATATTTCAACACTAAACACGTATTTTGCTGAACACTTATTCGCGTGCTTGAGATCCTTTTGTACCATGCAAAAATTTAAGTATTTGGGTCATTCCGACGAAAATGGTACAAATCATGTCCGAGACTTTAGAATTTTTTAAAATCAATTTTAATAACTACCACCTATTAAGTGTATTTTTTATTGGTTCTCCATTTAATTTTGTGCCATCAAGTATCAATTGATTAGGTATAATCCATTTAGAAATGACACAAAAAAAAATTACCTTCGTCAGAAGTAGGAGAAAATGACGTGTCCCAGCTTCAAATTGCTAGAATTTTAAAAATGATTTAAAATTAAACTGAAATGTCACAACAAAATAAATGATTTCATGATGAAAAAAATAGATTTTTTTCTTGAAATTGCAGACAGACTTACAGTTTTAGGATGTTTATTCCACTTTATGCTTGTTCTGTGATTCTAACTTTTCTTTGTGCTTATACAGATATTTTTAAAGACAGATATTTTTTAAGGCTTATTTGTCCACTCTGTTAAACAAAGTGATCAAAATATTTAAAATCCTTTCATAAATGAGTCATGTACTAGTTATTTACACTTCATTATACACAAATAGAAACTCAATGAAAAAATATGATTAGTTGGTGGAAATTATTTAAATTGATAATCTTAAGTAAAGAGTTTCAGACATGATTTGTACCATTTTCGTTGGAATAACCCATTTCTGAAAATTGAGGTTATATTGACGTATGCTACCTAAGGTTGTCGCATGTAACTACGGTCGTCCCTACTTAATCAGGTAATGGATAAACGAATACCCCGCTTATACGAATAAAACATCCCGGAACTGAATGCTTGCCCATGTTATAGACACAATGTTAAAGATCCCCGCTTAGTCGAACAATATTTCTTGGAACTGACAGTATTCGTTTAAGCAGGGCCAACAGTATTTAATTTTAATTATTAATAATTTTTTACTCCCCATTTTACATGCTTACATTTTACACATGATTCTCAGAAAATCGGCTCTGGTGTGTTGACATTCCAATCCTTTAACATCTTGTAAGTGTTTTAACATTTGTGATGGTTGGAAGTTATTTTGACACATTGCTATCTTAGTTAACTTGTTGCATTTTTTATTTTTATAATTAATAAATAAATTTATTTTTAAAAAACTGAACAATAATCCGCCAGAAATTGCTACCTGTGTTAAGATTTCACTCCTTAGGCATCTGGAAAATATTTAAAAATTTTTGAAACTTAGAAGTTATTTTAACATGGCTACCTTAGACTACCTTATTTAATTTAATTTATTTTTTTATTATTCATGGTTTTTTTTTTTGAAAAACTGAAATTAATTTCTTCAATTGAAAATGTAAAGAAAAGTTAAAATGCAAGTTGAAATCAAAGAAAACTACTGAAAGTGACCAGTGATATCATTACGAAAACTTATTTAATACCCGATCATTAAAAAATATGTTATGTGTTCTGCCCACAGGACTCAATGTGACATGACACCCTCAAGGGAAAAAAGGTTGTTCATGGCTCACTACAAATCACAACATCAGAAGCTAAATTTATTTTCCTTTTCCCCTTAGATACACAGCTGCCTGTTCCAAACTTCTAGTACAGTATAAAGCTGCATTCAAACAAGTTCAGAGTGAAGAGTTTCCAAACGTTGAACTATTTATGAAAAAATTTCGTGTAAGTATTTTTGGATGCAAATTATATATTCATTTATTATGTATATATAACTGGCTTATTACCCGGCGTTGCCTGGTGTTGTAATATGTTTACCTTATTTCATGCTAAAATGAAATAGGTGAGCGTTAAATTGGTAATACATTGTTAATCCTAATCTTTGTTGGAAAATACTCATATTTAAATGTGTTAAATTTTATCAATTTGTACGCTTAAAGGTTTATCTCTGTTATTCTATACATTCAAAATTGAAAGAAAATGGCCATTTTGAGGCAAAAAATTTGAATTTTGAGCTTTTTAGATTTTTGTAAAATTTCAAAATTTTGCCTATGAAATCTAGTGCAACAAGGACCTCTGTGCCAAGTTTGATGAAAATTCAACGAAAACTGAATTTCTATAAGGAACAAACGTACAAACAAACATACATATATACATACATCCATTTATATATATTATGTATAGATTGTACGAATTATATATATATAATAAATGTTTTTGAAAATTTAACTTTTTATGCAAAATTACAGCTGTAACAAATTTTTTATTTAGTCCCTTTGACTTTATTATAGTTGGACTCGACTGTTAAGTACTTTCTTAAGGTGTAATATAACGTTTTTCCCTTCTGTATAGCTTGATTGTCCTGCTGCAATCCAACGAATCAGGGAAGATCGACCAATCACAATCAAAGATGACAAAGGGAACACGAGTAAATGCATTGCAGATATTGTTTCAGTAAGTGTTTTTTGCATTCTATTAGCTGAATTGCTCTATGCTCATTATTGTTTTATGAATAAAACGTGAAAGGAGTTGACAATTAGTTGGATTAAGTTTTTTCCTTCTTTAAAAGACATTAGGTTTTTAACTGCACTGAGATATAGATAAGCAGGAAACAAAAATCCCCATTAAATACACATATAGTAATTTCATTAATACACTTTTATTAGTTGCACTTGGTGAGTTTGTATGTAACTCTGAATAAAAGATAAAATTCATGTTCTTTGCAAATATAAAAGTAATATATTTAATGCGGTTATTAATTCTAAAGCCTAAACTGTATTACTTATATTACATGTTGATACATTATAAGTGCATCTAAAAGCGTAATTTTTATTCTTTTTGAACTAATTTAAAGATTATTTTTAACATGATGTTTCTTTCCCCTAGCTTTTCATCACAATTCTGGATAAATTGCGTTTGGAAATGAAATCCATGGATGAGGTAAGTACTCAAAGCACGTCTTCTTCTGGTTGAAGTATTTATTCAAAAGAAGAGCATTTGTAATTTGAGAGAGTATTTGCATATTTGTTTCAATGTATGTTCAAATGTTTCAATCATTTGTTTCAATGTTCAATTTGCATATTTGTTTCTGCATATTTGTTTCAATGAGGACTTCCAGATAGTTTTCGAATTGAATATGATAAACATAAAGTGCTTTTTATTTTATCCTAAGCTGTGCTAGTATCAGGGTTGATAAAAATCATGATTTTATTTAAAAAATAAAAAAATCGGATTTATTTGATTTAAATCGGATTTTTTTTATATTTTTTTTAAAGTACCTATTTTTATGCATTTTTTTTCCCTTTTTTTAAAGTATGTTCGATACTAACAGATTATACTGTTCAAGTTCAATATCTAAATCCAATTTTTTTAACACATGTAATTAAAAGTATAAGAGTATCATAATAAGTAGAAAATAATTACTTACTATGTGAGGATTTTTCCTAGTTTTAATTATCTGTATCATATAAAGAATGCTTCGTGTTAATTTAGACATTTTTCAATGTTTTTTTTAATATCAGCTGATTTAAATCAATGATTTTTTTTAAAAAATCAACTGATTTAAATCATGATTTAAATTATGATTTAAATCGCTCAACCCTGGCTAGTATAGAGAAAAAAATTAAACTGTGTAAAATTTATAATAAAGAAAGAGAAAATGAACAGAGAATTATTTACATGGCGTTCAAGTAGGCAAAAAGCTCAAGCAACAAAAATTTCTGCTGTGTACTTGCCCAAAATGGCATTGACACGCTGCTTATAATACTAATGTGCATTGCTGTATTGTTATCAAATTGGTAACAGTCTATGCTGGATTCCATATACTGCCATATTTTCACCCTCTATACATGTCATGTTTTCTTGCTGTTCATCAAGCAGGCCTGTTTCGTTTCTTTTCTTTTCTTTTTTTTTTTTTGAGTTAGGATGGTGGAGGGGTATTAACTCTATACATTTTGTTGGCAAAAAACAAGAAAACACATAATGAATGCTTCAACAGAACAACCAACGTAAAAATGTACACAACATCAACAACACTTTTGTAACAAATTACTTCGATACGAAAGTCAAAATGTAAGGTAATAAGGAGTTGCTTTCATGCTTCATTCATGAACGAACATACCAAAACTGTGACCCTTAAAGTGCTTCTTGGTTTGAAACTGTCAGTGATGTAGATTCCTGAAATAGATTCTTCGTCTTTTTGCAGGCTTCATGAAATAGGATTTTAATATGAAGTGCATTTTCATTGTATTATTTTTTTACACTAAAAGCATGTGTAAAAAATTTTTTTAATTTAGATAAGTATTGAAACATATGGCACCATGTCTTATTGTTATTTGCGATAGTAGATACATACACTAAAAGGCTAATGAAGTTAGAATTTTAACCTTTTGGATTCCAGGCTGTTTTTTGGAAATGTTTCTTTCGACCCAGGTATTACGACAGTCGAACCACAGATTTCTTTTTCATTGAAAAGAGAGGGTATAAACTGTCGTACCAGACGTATGAAACCTTGAAAAAAATCCCCGGCTCCAAAGGGTTCGAGTGAAAATTTCAATACGGTCCTCTAAACTAGATACAATATCAGGGTTGCCACAGGCTACTTAAATGCTACTTTTTGCTGCTTTTTTTGTCTCTAGGCAACTTTGGAGACTTTTTTTGAGCACAAACAGGCTGAAAAGCAACTTATTTTCACTGGAGCAACTTTTTTGGAGACTTTTTTTTTTCCAAAGCAAGTTTTAATTCGAAAATCTTAGATTTTTTTTTACCCTATTTGATTTTATTTATTAATTTGATACCCATTACTTTTTTATTATTATTTCTTTGTCACCAAAAAAAAAGAATATTCCTTTGCCTTTTATTATGGACATCCATTTATATTTTTTTTAAATACCAATCGGGGAGCGGCTTAGATTTTGGAGTAACCTCTTCATTACTTTAGTTTTTGGGTAAAAAGTGATTTGCTTAATAGCCACATCGACTGAGGAAGGGGGGGGGGTGGATCTATTTATTAGATATATATTGTAGAAAAATTGGCTCAAAGTTTAGTAGATTGAAGGAGCTGACTTATTTAAGACTCTCATTTGATTGAATTTTAATAATAAACAGCAGATTAGGTAAAAATTTATTTATTGGAACCTACAGATATCAAGCACGAGCTTCGCCCAAAATTCAACTGTTAGGGATTTCAATAATTTTGCACATATTTTCTTTCAATTATTTTAGAATTTGACAGCTATTTTAACCAAAAGCTAACTAAAGCATATTATATCCATAGTTCTTTTTTTTTCAACCTTGACTTTTATTTTTTATCCATTGTAATTACTTTTTCGGTGGGAAGTGTAGTAAATATTTAGCAAATGAGCTTTTAACTGTTAAATTTTTCACTTGCAGTAAGTATTTTTTCACTTAAAACCTTAATCAGCTTCTTTTTTATTTAGTTTTATTAATTTTTTTTAATGGGTAGTTTTTGCATAAGCTTCCATTTGAACAGTTGACATATGTGAAAGTTGAAGTAACTCATTGATTAATATTTCTAGCATTTATGAATAAATAAAGGAAAATTATACAAAGTGATATAAATTAAACAGGGGTATCAGAGGTGTATTGTTTAAAGTTCTGCTTTATTTTAAAGAGATCATTTAGGTGCAATTTTCAAGTTTGTATGGTCTTCTACCTTGCAAAAAAATGAGAATCCTTTTACACAATTTTTCGAAGTTGTTTTTTTTTTTTTTTTTTTTTTTTGAATATGCATCAAAGCTTTGTCAAAAGACAGACAAAATTCATTCTTATTTTTACTGAAACTTTCATTTGCAAATTAAAAAAAAAAAAACTCCGTAATCATTTTAAGCATGATTATTCACTTGACACAAAAGAACTGGATCACTGATTTTGTTTCAATGACGTCAAGTTTTGTAATATTATCATTATATTTCTGATTTTTTTCAAGGAACGAAATACAAGTTAACATTATGATTAAGAGTGCTATTTCTCCACTTCAGACTGCCATCACAACTCCTCCCTCACACCATCTCATGTTACAGAACCAATATGTGAAGAATTGGTTCTGCAACATGAAATAGATGGTATTAAGTTATAGTCATCCAGATCGCGAATCATATCAGCACATAAAGCGCTGATATCAGTTTGCCGCCAGAGTGAAATGAAAAAAAGTAGCTAAGGTTAGGAAGAAAATTTTAAAATGTTAAAACAAAAGAAAGTGAGCAAAAAAAAAAAAAGCTAAACTGAAAAGGGTAGTCAAGAAATCAGAACAAAAAATCAAATTACTACCAAGTTTCTGGTAAAAGTACTGCTGTACTTTCAAGGTCCTAGTTAGTTAATGTTTAACTAGTTCTTGCAACAAAAGACTACATAATTTTTTACACTGATAATGTTGCTCTACTGCATCCTCGTAACAGCTATTGGCAGTATTTTATTTATAATTTGCTTTATTGATATTGATTTTTCATTGTATTCTCATCAAAATAGTTGAATAGAAGAAACTCTAGTCATGGGGAGGGGGGGGAGGACTCCCTCTTTTAATAATAGTCAGGGATCCCTGATAGAGATTTTTCTGTTTATTACTATCAAGCTAATTTTTCGTGAGGAGCTTCATTTTAATGAGACGCCCAACTTTTCTTCTTACACTAATTCTCGATTGTGGTAGCTAACAGGGGTAGCAGGGATCAAATGTGTCGATTCTATGAGTCTCAAAAACTTATCACTAACTGTGACTTTTTTAATTAAATCTGAAGATAATTATTAACATTGTTGAAAAAAATATTTGTCTTACAAGGTGTATGGTTTGATCAAAGAGTCCCCCTCCTCCCAACATGTATCGATTACGAGGTCATCAAAAGTAATTACTAACAACCCAAGTTTTTTTCTACTGCTTACTTAATATGTATATAATTTAATAGTTACATTGTCCTACGAATTGTGTGGTACGTTATCCCGGTCCTACGATCTAAAAATGTAGTACAAATGCCTGATGAAAAAATAATTACTATCAAGCTGAAACTTCTTGAATAGCTTCGTTTTAATGAGACGCCCAACTTTTCCTCTTACAACAATTATCTATTGTGGTAGCTAACAGGGGTAGCAGGGATCAAATAAGTCGATTTTATGGGTCTCAAAAACTTATCGCTAACTGTTGCTTTTTTAATTAAATCGTAAAATAATTATTAACATAGTTTAAAAAAATATTTGTCCTACAAGGTTTATGGTTTGATCAAAGAGTCCCCCTCCTCCCAACATGTATCGATTACGAGATCATCAAAGTGATTACTAACCGGATGAGTTTTTTCTTATTGCTTAGTTAATATGTGTATAATTTGAAAGTCACATTGTCCTACAAATTGCATGGTACGTTATCCCGGTCCTACGTTCTAAAAATGTAGTACCCTGATGAAAAACTAATCAGCACCAAGCTGAATCTTCTTAAATTGCGCCGTTTCAATGAGACACCCGACAATTTCATAAACGAAATTTTAGATTGTGCTAGCTAACAGGGGTTGCAGGGATAAAATATGTCGATTTAATGGTTCTCAAAAATTTAATACTTACCCTTGATTTTTTATTAAATATTAAGGAAATTATTATTATTAGTAGAAAAAATATTCTTCCTACAAAATGTATGGTTTGATCAAAGAGTCCTTTCCTCCCAGCATGTATTGATTACGAGATCATCAAGAATAATTACAAATTACATTACCTGATTTTTAAATTTTTGCTTAGTTAATATTTATTTGATTTAACGGTCACATTGTCCATCAAATTTCGTGGTACAATATTGTGGTACTACTCCATTTGAATACACATTTTAAATTAATACAAGTAAAAATAAATTTACTTTGTACAATTTGGCATTATAGCTGAGCCTTGCCGGTACGCATGCCCAGAGCATATTATATATTCTCCGTAAATGTCGACCATAACTGTGCAAAAAAAAGTTTCATTCGACCGCGTGTTTGTCTTCTAACACCAAATGTCAAGATCTTTTTTTTTAATGCTCCAAAATAATAATGGAGTGCTTTTTGTGCAATTTGTTTTGCAAAATCCTACATTTCGACGGAAAAGAGAATATGACAAGAAATTTAGTAAAGAAATTTGGCTTCATTGCAAAACTTTATCTGCTCGAAAGCATCATCAACACAAGTATCAAGATGTTGTACATAGCGAAGTGAACAGACAGCATTAACAACATCGAAGGAGTTAATTCGAAGCATTTAAGAGTACGTATGTAGAGTATATTCATTAAAAACAAAAAATGACATCAACAAAGGTAGATACGAATTGTTTGAAAAGGGCTATAAAGCGAAAAATGAAAGAGAAGAAAATGTTTTAAAGAAAATCGTAGGATATGATCATTCGAGTTTGCCGCCTACAAAGCAAGAACTACTGCAACAAATTAAGCGAACTGTACTTATCTGTAACGTATGGTGCAATGCACACATGCGGTGCTCCACAAAAGAGCTGCTGGAAAATTATGGATGGACGATAATTGACGGCAAATACGAATACTATTTGCTTGTCCACAAAGTCCATCCTTTGAAGAACTATCTTCTGACTTGCAAGGTCCCCTATTAATAGTATTTTTATTTTTATTCGTTTATTAATTTAATGGGCAATTTCTTTATTTTTTAAATGTTATTACAGTCAGATATCACTAATGACGAAAATGAAGAAGATGAAGATGAAAGTAAGATTAGTGAAGAAGATGATGATTTATCTGAAGAATCTGATGAAAATTAATTGTTTTTTATGAATGCAAAGACAATACACAAATAATTTAACTGGAAAATAAAATTAGTAAAACTTAAACAGCTGCTTTCACTTATTCCAAAGAGAAAGCGAAATTTACAATTCGTGTCGGACTCGCGATACCTACCTGTTTTCTTGTAGGACAATGGTTTATCTGGATAGAGAATGCACTAACCTATAATGTAATATTTTTGTCCTACAGTTAGTAATGAAAAAAGTGGTCTCGTGGTTCTAACAATTTCTGCTCGTAGGACTGAGATAACGTACCACACAATTTGTAGGACAATGTGACTGTTTAATTATATACATATTAAGTAAGCAGTAGAAAAAAACTTGGGTTGTTAGTAATTACTTTTGATGACCTCGTAATCGATACATGTTGGGAGGAGGGGAACTCTTTGATCAAACCATACACCTTGTAGGACAAATATTTTTTTCAACTATGTTAATAATTATCTTCAGATTTAATTTAAAAATTCACAGTTAGTGATAAGTTTTTGAGACTCATAGAATCTACACATTTGATCCCTGCTACCCCTGTTAGCTACCACAATCGAGAATTGTTGTAAGAAGAAAAGTTGGGCGTCTCATTAAAATGAAGCTCCTCACGAAAAAATAGCTTGATAGTAATAAACAGAAAAATCTCTATCAGGGATCCCTGACTATAAGTTATGTAAAAAGTTTTTTTTTTTAACATTTTTTTACATTGCACATTCAGTTTGAACTCCTCAGCAAAACAGATGGAGACTTTTTACAAATGTTAACTTTTCAGCTGTAGGGGAGAGCGGGGCTAAAAGTTCCGTTTTTTGATCAAGCTCAAAATTCGTTTTGAAAACTTTGTTCTAGAATTAATATTCCGAGGTTAAAACTTAGTATTATATGTCCCTTTGATATACAGACTGTTTTTTGAGTTGTATTTTGTAAGGTTTTTTAATAATTAATTTTATAGCAAGTAAAGCCGAAAAGGAACAACTAACCCCGTCTTGGGGCAAGTTGTTCCGTGGTTGGGGCAAATTGTTCCGATATTAACAAGACGATGAATAACGATGCTGATTTCGAATTTAACCACGTTGCGAGATGAATAACTCCTTAAAAACATAATTTGTATTAAAAAAACAATGGTTGATATTAGTATGACTTTATGTACGGCTGTATGACTGTATGTACGTATGTTACGCATGTGCGTATGTAGGTATGTCGCGTAACTCAAAAACTGTATACCGTAGAAGATTCTAATTTGATATGTTGGCTTTGAGGGAGGTCTAGTTGTGTACCTCCCCTTGTGGTTGCATTCGAATGTTCCCGGGGGGGGGGGGCTTACCCTTCTTTGGAGTAAATCAGTTAATTTTAATGTAGACAAAAGTGATATGAATTGGCGCAATCACTTGACGATATATCACCAAGCTTTTGGTCGCCAAGTGTTTGACGCCAACTTGGTGACAGCTCGCCAAGTTGGCGACAAATTTACCGAAGAAAATGATTTCTTGAATTTCGGTTCAATTTTTGCGCTATTGGCGATATTTTGCGAAAAATCCACTGAATGCTGTTAAAATCGGCCATATTTAGAAAATTAGTTTACGCTCAAGAAAAAAAAATGGCAACCCATTTTTATTCAACTTTTTTTTTTACCATTTATTTTTTTCACGCTAATTAGAACAGACGATTTCTGTAAATCCAATTTGAAATTGATTTTTACTAACTTAAAAACGCCTGTATCTTTTTGCTGGGTGAAGCGGTTAGTAATTTCCAAAGAAATTACTAACCGCTGCGCGAGAAAATTTCCTTTAGGACGTATTTTCTTCGATCTTTCTGATGAGACCTTTGCTTTGAGGCTTTTCCTGTTACGACGGGATTTAAAACTTTTTTTGGCGATTGATTTCTTTTTTGCACTAGATGCCGGCAAAATAACTTAATAATGCAGTCGGGACTTATAGACACGCGTTGCTTGACAAAAGTTTTATTCTCAAGGTAGACCGTGCAAAGCCGGGCAACTCACCTAGTAAATAGTAAATTATAACACATTAATATGGTAAAATACAGTTAATACAGTGCAACAAATGAAAATTACATATAATAACTAACAGCTTCAACAGCTAATAAGCTGAGATAATTGGTTCAGTCTTCAGTTATAACAGGGAGCTATCTAGAACTTCTAATACGATTCTCCGAAATTATGACTTTTTAATCAAAGTATGAAACATATTTCGATAGCTTACATAGTTCGCTTTTCGAAAATTTCATATCTAATATATATCTATCGGATAGACTGAATATTTCTGGATTTATGTTTGATGAAATCTCACTTTCGGTCTTCACAGTAACATATAATATTTATTTATATGTGTATTAAGTCACTACATCACTGGTTCAGATGAATAGGGCAAGACATTTCTTCAGGATAGTTGCTAATTTTTATGGGGCAAGTTGTTCCGCGGAACAACTTGCCCCAAAAAAAGGGAACAACTAGCCCCAAAAGCACATGTCTTTAAAACATTAAATTATATGTTAGATAACGAAACATAAATAGTTTCAGCGTAGGATATAAGGGTGCACAATCTATCTTCATGTAAAAAAACCAAAAAGCTAAACATTAACTATTCAATTTAGGGTGAAAGACCAAAAACACCAAAAACAAAAATATTTACTTTCGTAAATCAGTAATGCACGTGCTCGGCTTTTGATACACCGGACGCCACTGGGCTGGCTAAAATGGCCGCCATTTGTGCGCTATAACATTCTATTTCACGACGTATTTACAAAATACATGTATCTTTTTTCTTAGCTGAGTTATTTCAAAGGGAACAACTTACCCGCGGAACTTTTAGCCCCGCTCTCCCCTACTATTTATTTTTTACTTCATTTATCTGATCATGAATACTGTTTTTTTGAAACTTTTTCAGTTTTGGGAACTACTTTTTTTGCAACTTTTTAATAAGTTTTTGGCTACTTTTGCTACTTTTTTGATGAATTTTTCCTGTGGCAACCCTGAATATGTGCACCGCCCAGTTTCTAAAGGTTGAAAATAATAGTTTAACCATTGTGTACTATCATATAAATTCATGTCTTAGTACCACTCATTTCATGCTCTCATGTTCATGTGGGTCAAATATAAATTGCTGAACATTTATTTAGTTACTATACTCGGTTACTTTAACCCTCTGGTGGTTTAACAGTTCCAGAACCACATGTTAAATGAACATGATAAGACGTCCAAAACCGTCAAGGGGTTAAAATAGGCGTAGGGTGGGTCGGGGGAATTTGGGTATAAATTACATTTTATTGAATAAAATGAAAAATAATCATTTGAGATACCTACAAAAATTCACAGTTATAAACATCCTCCATACCTATGAGAATATACTGAAAAAATATTTCCTACACTTTTATTGAAATTGATAAAAAATAAATTAAACTTTTTGAAGATGGCAGTATAATGCGAACCAACTACTTCCAAATAGTGTTGCGAATGAACATGTGACTCTATGTTTTTCAAATTCAGTTATGTATACATTACATATGTCTACTCTAATTTGTCATTAAATTGAAAAATTTATCACTATTAGTTTTCATGTAATTAATGATTTAAAAACACGGGGTAATTTGGGTATACCGTTCATTTACCAATCAGAAGAACAAATGATTATTTTAATGAACTACAAAAGCGAAAAAAGAAGCCCACTATTGTGCCTAAAGCTATAAGATTCAAAGAACTTTCAGAGAAACCTGTTAAAATAAAGAAAAAATGTACAAAAACTATTAAGATGAGTCAGTTTGAGAAAACAAAAGTAAAAAGTGAAGATAACCTTTCCCAGCCTTCTACAAGTCATGTAGGATCATGGGTTTCAGTAATCTATTTGAGTGAATGCGGGAAAACTCAAAAAGAATTCAAGGGGCAAATAATTGCCCAAGACCCTAAAAGTCCAGAATGTTATTGCGTTAAATTTTTAAGGCAATGTGAAGGTGACAGTCAACGTTACATTTTCCCGGACAAGGATGATGTTGAATGGGTTTAGTTGGGACATATTTCAGATACATTTCCTGTTCCAAACTATAATGGAAGATTTTTTAAATTTGCTTGAATGTTCTCTCACAAAAAACTACTGCCCATTCCATAATTGATTAGTCATTTTGTGCATTTTTTTGTATATAACCTTGAATTTGTTTTATTTGTAATCTACCATTTGTCTTAATACTCATAAAAATTAGTATTTATACTATCTCATTATTTATATTGTACCTACATTCAACATAAGTTTGAAAACATTAAGTGGGGTAGTTGTTAAAAACCAGGCTTTGCTCTCCAACCATTACTATACCCAAATTCCCCCGTCCACGGGGTAATTTAGGTATAGTGAAACTTAATTAGCCATTAATACACAAATGCATCTATTAACTTGAAATTTGTGAAAAACTGTTCTAGAAAGTCACAATGCTAAGATGAAACAAGAAAAAGAAAAAAATATATATATAATTTTCTTTTACAGGACTGGAAAGCTCAAAGTAGGTCATTTTTATACCCAAATTACCCCGACCCACCCTATCAAATTTAGAAATTTTGCGTTGTCTCCATGGAAACCGTACAAATGAAAAAAGCTCCATGCTTTTTTTATGCACTGCTGTTTCTTTTATTTTATGTTTATCAAATTAGGCTTATGCTTTTATTTATATCCTCATGTCTCAGTTATTTCGCAACGTTTTCTAGCAAATCTAGTCATATATTTAATACAGCAGAATTTTCTAAGAAAATGTTGTGCTTTATTATTAACGTTGATTTTTCAATAGAATAATAATTTACACACAAAGCAATTTCAACCATTTGCATTTAACCATTGTTGCAAAAGCAAAGTGCGGATAAAGTCCATAGCGCCGTAACTATGACCACCATCATGGGAAAAGTGCGGAGAGTGGAAAATTAATTTTACTTTGAGCCGCCAGCTCCTATTACACAGGGTATAGTTTACTGCATGTATTTTCAAAATGTTCAACCTTTCTGCTCTTTATTCTTACCATTTCTTGCAGTTGCAACCAGACTTGAAAGAATTGTATGAAACTATGTGTCGCTTAACACTAGTGCCAGCAGATTTTGATGGAAAACAAAAGGTGAACGAATGGTAAGTCGTCCATTTCTTACTGAATATATACATGTTTATTTATAACTTTTTCAAAAAAGTTGAATAATGTTTGCTTTGAATATATAGGCAGTTTAAAAAAAAATCACTCAAACCAAACATGTGAACTAATTTCTGAAGCTAGTATACTGCTTGAACTAAGCTACGCCTAAAAAGAAAAATAGAAGTTAGTTTTCAGACTTTTTTTGGCTAACAATTTTTTCAGGGATCAGAACCAGTTTGATTTTGCATATTTTGTAATAAGATGATTCATAGATTAATTCTGTGCTAATATGTATTTGATAACTTTTTAATCTTTAAAAAATAGCAAAACATTTCTATTGACAGTCTCTATAAATGTATTTTTTTCTACTGTTTGACCTTAACAAATGATTTGTTCTATATTTTATGTGTTTTACTCAAGTACATTCGGAACATATGTCAATTAATGTGTTGCAATTTTTCTCAAATTATTTACATATATACCTACTTACAGGTTACAAACAATGTCGGCAATGGCAGCGTCTGATGAATTAACTGAAAGCCAAGTTAGGCAGTTCATATTCGACTTGGAATCAGCTTATAGTGGTTTTAATAGACTGTTGCATGAATCCTAAACATCCGGCTCAGTATTTAAAATGTTTCTTGATTTATTTTTTTTAAGTATGTAAATACTGCACACTAGCCATTTTGGATTTGTAGACTGTTATGTTTGTCTATACTTTCAGTTATGTTTTGTTGTGTATGTTTAGTTTAAAGGGTACTTGTATATTTTCTGCCAACCTGTTTCACAACGTAAAAAGTTTTTGCCAAATTTGCGATAAATTGCCAATGATGGAATCCCCAAACTTGTTCTACTCACTTTAGAAGAGTTGTGGTGGAAATATTTTGTAATAACATTTTGTGATCTTAAAATTATCATTTCATGATATTTTCAGTTTTGATGAAAGTGATTGACAGGATAATAGTAAAGTACCACTTTAAAATATAAATGGAATTCCCAATGAACATGTATTTTAAAATAAAAAATTATTTTCTGTAAATAAGTTTAATGCTTATATAGATGTATATAACTAAAAGTATAAAAAGCATATTATATTTAATTGTGATGTAATTGTAATTTGGTATTGAAGAATATTTATGTTTCAACTGTTTCATTAAAAATTAATAATACTGTATGTATAAATACAAATATATTTGAACTCTTCCTTTTTTCTTAAATATCCTTCACTCTAGTGTAATTAAATTTAATATTACATGTAAAAAAATGCAATTTTAATAAAACATTTTGAGGAAATGTTAACATTGATGTCTTCTTTTGGCGTTTTGGTTGTTTTCGATCCAATTTGCATCCTGGAACAATTTGAAATGTTAGGCCTGATTTATGTATTTAAACTACTGCAGACGAAACATGATGAAAATATTTCTTTTTACAACAAATTCTCACCCATTTGAACAATCCAATTAATTACTCAAACAAAATTATACTAAAAAGATGATTTTTTAAATATATATCTATCCTTTCTAAGAATACACATTAAAATTTTTATGGTGTTAAGTTCTTGTCTAGTACAATATTTTCCTACAGATTTTATATGTATGTAGAAAGCATTTAACTATATCTGCATAAAGATTTGAGGTTTTGAAAAAATGGCATAGCTTTTCAAAAATCAAATATAAACAATAGGGATGCACCGAGTACTCGGTAAATATTCGGTACTCGGCCAATTCGCCGAGTACTCGATACTCGGCCAAATTTGGATCAGGTACTTGGCTGATACCGAGTAGTTGTAGAAAATTGAATAGTTCAAGACACATTTTGCAACAATTAAAAATATGCAAAATGCAATCATTTACAATTAATATATTTATAAAATATGACTGAATTCTACGTATAAGTTTATGGGTATATGCCATCTAGTGAGAAATTTTCAAGTTAATTTTGAAAATATTGAAGTTTGTAATGCTTCAATAGAGTAAATCTTTATTTTAATATCCCCAAAAGCTTTTAAAAATTATTCAAGTTTAGAGAATTAGAACTAATCAATAATAGATTAATATAATTCCAACTTAATTGATACTTTATATTTATTCATTTAATGTAGTTTCATTTTAAAAATAACTTTTTTCTAAAATTTTTGACAAAATAAATAAAATATTTTAAACAATGCATAAGTTAATTCAGTGGGATTTTTGTTCTAAGAACTATCATATAGAGGTTCATTCCAATGATCAGTTCATATGTCAGGGTTCGAATTTACTGCTGGTCCATTAGTTCCAGACCAGTAAAACTCGCTTCGAATCACTATAAAAATAATAAACAATCCAAGGACCACCATTTTTTTAAAGAAAAAAAATGCGGTTAATGATTTAAGGTGGACCAGTGATGTTGTCTGTTAACCAGTATATATTCCTGTTCACTGGTCGAGAAGACCAGTAAAATTTTGTAATGACTTCTAACCCTGTACTGCTGTATGTCAATGATTTTTTAAAAAACAATCGGTACTCGGCCGAGTAGTGAAAGGCTGAGTACTCGGTTACTCGGCCAAAGTGCTACTCGGTGCATCCCTAATAAACAATATTGATTTTTCATGTTTTAACAAGGTTAATTTTGCCAATGTAGTTATGTGCCAAATCAAAAAAATAGTATGTGTCTGCAGGGGTCTAGCCAGAAGAAATTTGGGTCCGCAAACAGACCTTTCACAAAAATCGGAATAAGCAAAACGGACCGTAAACAAAAACTCAATTAAAAAAAACGAACCTTTCACAAATTATTCATTGAAAAAGCAAATCTGAAATTAATATAATCCATAGCATATTTCCATGTAAAAGCCCATAATTTTTGGGGCCTTTTCTGAAGTTAAAAATGGGAATCGCTTAATACGCAAATCTGCTAATTTGGCTTTAAAAAAAAAAAAGTAGACACACTTACTGCCTATAGTGTTCAGGCAAGGGATGAATCTCGAATGTAGTCAAATGTAGCACTTTTTGTAGGTTTCTTTTAAAGAAATTAACAACTTAAAAGGTAGTTGTTTTGTTTTAAAAATTCTGCTTGTTTGTTTTATGATATGCAAATCAAAATGGCTTGCTTGAATGTTGCTGTCATAGATTTCACCTAAAATGCACTGTAAGGATTTTTTCAACCTCTCATGACATAAACAAAAAGAAAATAATTTTAATAGCACATATCAGCGAATTGAAATTAGAACTACAAACAGATCACTAGGGTTGGAGAAAAAATGTGATTGCTTCTGACGGAATGACCAACTTTTTTAAATTAGCGCCATCTAATGTCTTTGGTGCGATGTTTTGGCCTTATGTTGGCAGAAAATTATCTGTTTCTTTTAAAAAAAAAAAGAAATAGATTTGTTTATGCTGACAGGGGTGGTGTTTTGGTTATACACAGGAATTAATGTATTTTTTTGTCTGAAATGCAATTCTAAATTTTTTAATTTACTATTTTTATGCTGTTGATCCTTTCATTTTGAAAAATGCAATCTCTGCATCTGATATGAAAATCAAATTTTACTCATTTATCAAGCTAATTACTCTTTGTTAGGAGGCAAATAAATAAACTTTATTTATTGTTCAGATCATTATTTAAAAATTTTTTAAATAAAAATTAACTGTTCTTTTATGAGTAAAAGTTAAACGCTGAATGAATATCGTTTCATTTTATTTTGGCACTAATTGTGTCAACAGATTATTATATGTTTAGCACGAACCTTTAAAATGCACTTGTAAAATAGTTTTACCAAAATAAATTCTTTTATATGCCATTTTTATGCTTTTGATGCCATCACTTTGAAAATTGCGATCTCTTTGCATCTGCTATAGGAATCGGATTTTTCATTCTTGATCCATACTGCGCTTTTTTAAGAAAAAATGAAATAAGATTTATTTTTTGATTTTTATTAAACTCAAAAATTTATAAGAAATCCGGTGTTTTTACCCGACTACGGCAAAGCCTAAAGGAAGGGTCATGTTTTTATCAGTCTGGCTATGTTTGTGGTTAAGGATGTTCCACCGTAGCTCCTAAACTATTCATTCGATTTTGATGAATGAAGTGCCAATCGATTCGTTTTTGAGTCTCGAGTGTCATAGGCTACTTTTTACTAGAATTTAACAAGAGGAAAAATCGATTATTCCTAGACAAGCACCGATTTTTAACCAATATTTTCGTATCTAAGTGTATTTTAGTTCAAACAAAAGTCGCAATCAACAATGAATTTCCAGTTTAAGGCTGACCTAGATTTTAGCATGAAATTATTTGTTATGTACATTTAATTTTGTAATGTGTATTCATTTGCTAATATACAGTGGAGTAAAATAAAAAAGTTTTAAAAACCTGTAACCCGACAACAAAAAAGCTCTAAAAAGTCAGAAATAATAACAAGTTTAAAAAACTATAACCCGACTACAAAAAAAAAAAAAAAGCACTGAAAGGTAAGAAACGAGGTAGGTGCTATTTAATATCATCGTCTTATTAAATAAAACAAGACGTTTGATACCTTAGCTATACCTGCTTATTTAGTTCTACGACTTGAACCCTCTGCGAGTTCCACATTAACAACATAATTCAATTCAAATGCGGTAGTCATGCGTTGTCAACTACAGACAGGCCCGTCGAGAGGGGGGGCAAGCCTATGCATTGTATAAGGGCCCGCGAGAGGTCAGGAGGCCCGCGAAGCGGACCTAAAAAATTAATATCAAACAAAAAATTTCCATTTTTTTTTTTTTAAATGGGTTAGCTATTGAGGGTCTAAAATTACTTACAAATGTTCAACGCTCCACATTAAAAATGAGAAATTTCATTAGTTCCTTTTCTCAGACCCTACTTTCAGCACATCTCACATCTATTAGAGCTTCTTTTTAAAAGGAACGAAACCCCCCCTTTTCCCTGGCTTTTCGACTTTTCTTGGAACTGGGCTTGGAAAGTTTCGACCTTGGTGTGTGTGACCTTGCAGGCCTGGACTATCCAGGGCGGTTTGTGGGCGATTGCCAAGGGCCCCCAAATGAGAAAGAAAGGGGAGAAAATAATGGCTTTTTTTTTTGGTTTGCAGATTTTGATTGTTTTAACTATTCTTTCTTTTTCTGTTGATTAGCTTTATTAAACTTTTTCCCAAGATGCTTCACATCAGTCTTGCTGATTTCACATTTGTAGCATCCAGTAATTGAATAAAGCAAGATGGGGCCCCGGAGCAACAGTACTTTTAGGGCCCCCTAATCCAGGGTTTTCATCGCAATGAAATTGACTCGTAAACGTAGTGTTTCATTGATTTCTATTCTCTTTTTTAGTGTGTGACTGATTTATCCGTTCTTTCTTGGGGGAAGGGACCTTACTTAGTGTCAGGGCCCCCACATCAATCCGTGAACCCAAGGACCAGATATTGTAATAGGCCCTAGCCCCTACAGCACTCCATCCTCTAACAACTTATTAATGTTTAGACAGACATTTGAAACTTTTAAAAATTTTGCTTCATTTCTCAAGCAGTGGTCAGAAATTTTTTTGTAGTTAACTACAATTACTTCATTAAAAATGTAGTCAACTATAGCTGCAACTTTTTTTTTTCAAAAAGTAGCAACTACAATCTACTTTTTTTTTTTGACGCACTGGCAATCTGTGGTGATATACACAGACTATACGGATACACCAGTGGCTAGCGAGAAATTGCTCAAGAGAGTATCTGCCAGGCTGAAAAAAGCTAAATCGAAGGCATGGAATTGTAAATAGGAGCAATCCGAATTTTATTTCATTATAAATGATACTAAACAGTCGTAACTGCATAAAATTAATTGAATCGTAAAAACCACTTAACCCCTTAAGTAATTTTAATTTTCATTATAGAAGCTTAAATTTAAACTTCCAGGGAGGGGTCCGAACCCGGGAACCGTCTCTTTTATTACCCCACTGCAATCAACTGCATATTATTGTATTTTCGGGTTTGGTTTGCTTTCAGGTTGATTAAACTTACATGTGTCACATGAAAAAAATTATGTTATTTTCCAAACTTTACTTCCTGATAAAGTGGATTTAATTTTAATACTTTTCAAAACCCATTCAAAATTATTCGGGGTGCGGCACACCCCTGGCATTCCCTGAAAGCTGCCTATGGTTGACCTCAAATGTTTTGGACTTCAATTGCCAAACATATCCTAAAGAGAGCCCCAAACCTCCCTTCTGATAACATCAAAGATAGTCTAAAAATACAGTCGAGTCTCCATATAACGAAGTCGCAAGGGACCATTGAAAGGGTTCGTTATATAGAAACTTCGCTATAAAGGAAATAGTAAATTTCTATGCTTAATTTTTCAATAGGGGCTATACATGTGTAAGTAGAACATTAGGTCAATTCTCACTTTACTATTTTTAGAATAAATACATTTTAGCAAGAAATAAATACTGTGCATATTTTGAAGTTATAAATGTAACGCAGTGAATGAATTAAGAAATAAAACTAATTCAATTAATTTGTTAACCTATTAAATTGTATCAGGAATGCTACTCGCATCTGTAGTATAATTGGTGAATTTTTGCAAATTTTTACATTAATAAATTAAAAGAATCAAACCTGAACTTGGTCGACGACAATAGTTTTACTTTGAAAATTCTGTGATTTTTGCTGCACTTTGGAAACACTTTGCTCATAAAGTTCTTCACATGTGTGAAGTGATTCTTCACAAAGTAAGCCTTCACAAAAGCAGTAGAAGAAAGACTTCTATTTTCCCGAACATTGACACTTTCTCCCATAAAAACTTCGCAATAGAGAAATTGGGCCATTTGATATTCGTTAAAGGGAGACAAATTTACATGCTTTTTTACTGAAACTTTCTGTGTCACAGAAAATGCTTCGTTATATAGAGAACTTTGCTAAATAGAGTTTCGTTATGTGGAGACTCGACTGTACCTTTTTTGAACTTCAATATTGAAAATTTACCAGTGGTGAGTCCTTCGAGAGAGGTGCCGGTCGCCCAGGCGCGGATACAAGGGAGGGGCGATGGGGGGCGATCGCCCCTCCCTTGGGGGACTCCTCCTCAGTAATTTTTCGACATTGAAGTTCTAAAAGTTCAATTTCATACGAATTTTATTGAAGTTGGGGAAAAAAGGTTTGAGGCTCTCCCCCGGAAATGTTTCGGAATTGAAGTCCGGATACTTTTTCCTTTGTGTTCAATATTTATGAACCAGTATGCATAGCAAACTTTGAGTTAAAAAAAATCAATCGCCCCTCCCTTGGAAAAATTCTGGATCCGCCTTTGCGGTCGCCCCCATCACCCCTCCCTTGTATCAGTTCCTGGATGAAATACAAAAAATAATTGCATTGATTTTCTACGAATTTCTTTCCAAGTCCTCTTTTTTTAACTGAACAAGAAATAAATCATTGACATCAATCACTGTTAACTGCATCAATTTTAAATAGTGATATATGAACATTATAGAACTTATAGTTAAGATTTTTAAAGTTCTGAAATTTATGATCTGGTTAATATATTTTATATTGAAAATGGTTCAGAAAAATTAATGGAAAAATAACAAACAGGCGAATAATGCATCTGATTAATCAAAAAACATTACGAAATGAATAAAATATGCTGATACTTCGCTGAAAATTGACATTCCCCGCATTTCTATTACAAATGTAGTTAATATGTCAGGAACATATACAATACAGTAAATTTCCGGTTATCCGTAGATCCTTCACTTTAGTTTCCTTTTTTTACTGTGATGATTTATTGAATGCAAAAAAAAAAAAAAAAAAAAAATGAAAGGCATTATCGGTTGTTTTTAGCTTTCCAAGATATTTTTTATTCACTGGTTGTCATTTTTAGCGAAAATTTAAATTTTTGGGTCTTGTTATTGATTTTTTTTTAGCAATTGCATACATTATAAGAATGAAGGCTTATAATATATTATGAATCGCATACATTGATATCGTTTTTTACCTATTTTCCGATTATCCGCAGTTACCGTGCCACTCTATTCCATAGACAATTGGTAGTTTACTGTATAAGAATTTTTGTCAGGAGGAAAATTTGAATTTTATGAGAAATTTTCAACTTCAAATTTTAAAATATTAAAATCCATTCTTAATTATTGATTTTAAACTTATTTTGAGAAGGTCCCTTTGGCTCCCTATTAAATTTGTTTTTGGTTTAAGTATTAGTCCACAAATATTCAGTTTATAACTTAATAGTTATTATTTATTCATTAATTACTAATTGCTTAATATTTATTCTTTATTAAATAATAATTCCTTATGTACATAATATAAATACAACTTACATAGATTGCAATAACTGAGAAGGGAGTACTGAGCTCTGTGCTTTACTTTGGGTTAACAAGCTTTATTCTAAAACCAAACTCTAGTTTTAAAACAAAAGTTGAAGCAATAAATAATAATACAGTAACCACTTGGATGAATAATGTTTCATAACCATGTTGCTACGCAGGATATTTTTTATCAGAGTCCACATTTATTTTCTAATTACATAGCTTGCTCTGTCCATTTGCACAAATGAAATATTTTATGCATACATTTGCATTTTATTTCCGGAATTTTAAACATCTGCTCTTTCAATTTTTATATGGTTGAATTTAAGGACCAATACTGATTGTAGTCTGAAAGACAAATTCCCTAAAATGTTTTGTTGTTGTTTAAAAAATAATGATTTGAACGTGTTGCGGGCCTGGCCACTAGTCAGGCCCGCAACCATATAAATCACTATTTTTCAAGTACAGATTTTTTTTATTGAAAGTCACTCAACATTATAATTTTTAATGGTTTTTTTTTTTTTTTTTTTTTTTGAATATGTGAGAATTAAAGGCTAAAGTTTAAAATTTTGTAAATAAAATGCAAATTCATGGGTTTGAGAGCAGGGGCGCCCTGAATTGAGATTTTTGGGAGAGCAGAAGCTCCCAATTTGCCAAATGGAACACCAAATTATTCCAAATGGTAAAATATAAGTATGTAGCATACTTATTGGTATTTCCCCCCAAAACCAAGAAAAGGGCACTTGAACACAATTAAATGGGCACTTTTTAATTCAATTTTTTTAATTTGAACTTTTTTTCCCCTTTGTATGCCATACACACACCACACCCAACTATTTTTCAATTGCACTTTTTAAAATAAAAGTTTTATAAGTTTAGGTAAAAAAATGTCAAAAACACTTTAAAAATTCAGATTTACCTTCAAATGATAAGGGAAACGACAGATTAACGTTTCAAGGCCAGCGTTATTTTAATCTTTACTTAAAAAAAAAAGCTTGCTTTCGTGATGAAGTTTTGCTACAGCTTCAAAGGGGCCTATGATCTTTTCAGCAAAAAAAAAAAATGCAGACAAGAGGGCAGGACTCAACAACTGCCTAAAAATGCCCGAGGGGAACACTACACAAGTAAATCTCATAGGAAATAACATTTTGGCAGTCAACTTATACAATTATGTCCCCAAATTTGCCAAATTGTAGGACAACCTTTATTTTCTGGGCGGTCACTATGACCTCCCATCGGGACGCCCCTGATTGAAAACTTGACACAGATTTTTATACACCCTCTTAAAAGTGAGGCATACACACTTTGCCAGCAAACAATTCAGAAATAACAGTTATCCACAAAGCCAGCACGAAAAATATGTATGATAATCCAACTTGGTGACTGCTAGGCAGTTGATAAGCTTCTCCCCCGATTTCTTCCATTGTGAATCCCATGGGGAATATGACGGCTGCAAGGCAAAATAAAACCATTGCTGAAAATCCCATCCATCTCGCATACGGCACGACTTGATCATTCCAGTGGGACAACAAAAGCAGAGCAACAGTCGTTGAGACACAAATGCAGCCAATCATTATGCATATCAAGGATAGCATCCATTCGGGCTGTAAATTTGGTGAAAAACACAGTTGCTGTCTTCCGTAAATTGTCATACAATTTCTAAGAAGTCCTAGTCTGGTATTTCCACCAACATCAGAGACGATCCAATCCGGTAGAGCCAAGCTTACGGCAGCGAATACATTGGCAGCAAGGAATAGAGCTCCTGATATTACTGTTAATCTATCCATTTTTTCACATCTTTTAGGACAATAGAACGGCGTCAAGCGTTTGCCTCAAATGAGATCCAATTGCAATACGGTATGTCTCTAATAGAAAGTCACACTAACTCGTAAGATTATAAATAATTCAGGCTAGAAGATTGTGGCTCTTTCAATTAAAATTGAAGGTGAAAATCAACAAAACTTAGCTTTTAAAATGAAGCAAATATCGTTCCAAATGTGTGCAAATTTAAAAAAGCAAACAACTTTGCAAAATTACTGTTCTTGTGTGTGTGACCCTTGTGTGTGACGCTTTTCCTCGAAAGAAAAAATCGGGTCGGTATATTACATTCGACATAAATGCGCGAAAGATATGGATAGAGTTATACAGCCAAAGTCTCTCCTCCGCAACAGTGGTCTTCGGGTTTTGCTAAAATGTACTGCACTTTAAACACCTAAGGCGTCTATATAGCGGCTCTATAAACACCAATTGAAAATTTTTCATTTTTAGAGCTATCCAATCACCAACAAAGCCTTTTGGAAAAGGGCAGCAGTTGATATTATCTAGCTTCATATAGTTAACTTTCTGCTAAATTAAAAGTTTTACGCCAAGAAGAGCGTAATAATTGCCAATAAGTAGCCCTTTCAGCAGAAAATGGTTTACGGCAGCCAATCAGATTAGCCCATTTTCGAGGTACAGTAAAATCTCTCAAAGTGGCAACCCTGTGGCAACCTCTGTTTCGGCCCCAATCAGTTTCCAGCCAATCAATTCCCTCTTTTTTTTTTTACATTTAACCTTTTGTGTCAAGAGAATGGCTAGGCGTTTGTTTTTTTTTTTTTTTTTTAGTTTTTGGAGGGGGAGGAGCAGCTAAAAAATATATTGTGATGAGCTCAGAGATAACTAGGATAGGAAAAACTAGAGCCGCTATATAAACAGGCCGGCGCATCAAGATTAAGTTTCACCACTTTGGATCCAGCGCGTGTTTGTGTGTTTGAGTGGTTGTCTTTTCTGGCCAGTAATCGCATTTTGGTAATTTTTCACTGTGAGCAATTATTAGCGGCACGTGGATTTGGCAAAGCTTAGCAATGTGCCAAAACTTTTTTCTGGTAACCCTACTCCGCAACAATGAAAATTTGAAAGTAAAAGTTAAGGAATTGGATCCAAAGTGGTGAAACTTAATCTTGATGCGTCGGCCTGTCTATATAGCGGCTCTAGGAAAAACTAGAGCCGCTATATAAACAGGCCGGCGCATCAAGCTTTCGTTTGACCACTTTGGATCCAATTCATAACTTTTACTTTCAATTTTTTATTGTTGGATTCTTGCAGATTATAGGAACCGGAAACCGCCAAGAAATATCGCCAAAGAGTACTCGTCGCCAAGCCTCATGGCAACATTTCGGAACGCTTATGAACAGTACTGATCTCTCACGGGTTTGTTTACGCCTGATTTGATCATAACACGAGGCGACCTCGTTGTCATCGGATTTGCGAAAATTGTTTATTTTTTGATTTATAATTTACTTTTATGATTTACTCATTTGTTTTTATTTCTATTTTTCATTGCAAATTATGCGTGTACTTTTTACTGGGGTTTCTATAGTTAAATATTTATCACAATATGTGCCAATAGAATCGTCCGATCACAAAATTAATGTTGTTTCTTTTCCAGGAATAAACATCAAAAAACTGACAAAGAAAATTTCATCACTGAATTTACACCATTACGACTGCCTTTTTCTACATGTAGGTACGTAAATTATGTTTATTTCCGGCATTTCTGTGTTACATTTGACCTTAATGTTTTAATTCATTAATTTTGATCTGAATTTTACATAGTGAATTATAATGCGTCTGCTTATTGCACGAACTTAATTATGATTCTTTTTTGCATGTAGAAACAAACAAACGTGACTCCAATTTGTGAAATAACTAGTAGAATTTTATTTACTCCCAGTGTTGAACATGTTCTTAACTTACATAAAACAATTGTTAGAGTAGGAGATGTACCCATAACATTTTTGGAATTAAAATCTTTAGATCCCAATATATCTGCTCATGCAGTAAGTATTTTAAAGTTGAAAAGTGGAATCTTTCGAAATGGTTGGTTATTTGACAGCATTGGTAGATGGCTACCTGCAACATATAACAAGAAATTCTGTAAGTAGTAATTCACTTGTTGCAAAATCATATCATAGTCAGCTCCTCCAAAAGAATGAGCTGTGCGATTTCTACAAGAGAGAAGAAATTTCTTGTGCGGATTATGTTTTTATACCAGCAAATATCAATAATCATTGGGTTTTACTGTTATTTCGAGTACAAGATAGAATGATTAACTTTTATGATCCTAAAGGGTTGCATAGTTTAGATAGTTATTCAAATTTTATAATGTTATGGACAAACTTTTTTTGTTCACTTTTGAATCTTGATAATTATTAGTATAAGTTATCCTCCTCATACCATTCAAAGTGATAGTATGAGTTGTGGAGTAAATGTCTTTTATTTTGAGCAGCAAATTCTCAATAGTGAAAGTTTAGTTTCTCCATTTGATATACTTTCTTTTAGAAAGCAAATGTGTAACGCTCTTGTACATTCGAATTAAGCGATTATTTGAAACTGATTGTAGAAAGGTTAGAGGAATAAGTTAGCATTTGGATATTGCTATTTATTATTATATTATTAATTTATATTTATTAATGTAACATATGATGTAAAAGAAAAACTTCATTGTACATTGGTTTTGTAGGAAATATAGCTAACAGACAGACCTTATTTAAAAAAAAAAGATGGAAAAAAAAAAAAAAAAAGGTCTTTTGTCTGTTTGGAATTTGAGGATAATTTATGTGTTGCTTCTTTCTAACTGCCCAAATTATTCTGTTTTAATTTTGATAATTTATTTTACAGTTGAGACTTCATTCTAAGCCACTCAGCGAAACTGTTTATGGCAGTTTCAAATCCCAATGCTTGGAATTGGAACATCTCTCATGGAGAGACAACTAATCAAATTTCTCTCTTTATTACAGAGAGGAAACCCACAAAGCTAAGATAGATCAATACTAGTCTGCATGTGGAGTGGGAATCCTAGTGTATGTTTATGCAATAGCTTATTTCATGCCACAATTATTGTTTAAAATATGTTTTTTTTTTCTTAATACAATTTTCAAACACGCCAGCATTTGCAGCTGCCAGTCCTAAGCCTGGGTAAAGTGTGAAGGAAAATTGTATAACATTTTTCGCAAATTTGTTGGTTTTTTGGAGCAGTTATATAGTAGGAAGATTTGCTTTTAATTAATGCCGGCCTTTTTGTTTATGCTTTTCGTTTTCTTTATCTCTTCAAAGTTTCTTGGAAGAAAAGTGGGTAAATTTCACAGATGCAGATTTGAACTTATGTTCCAGAGCTAACCAGGGCGTCGGAGTCGGACTGATTTTGGACCAAAGGAGTCGGAGTCGCTGAAAATCATGTCGACTCCGACCGCCTCCGATTTGGATAAAATTTTATAGAGGCAAAAACATATCTTTGAAACTAACAAATACAAATTTTCAGCGTCCAATATCCAAATTCTAAGCATCTAGGATCATCAAAATGGCGGGTCTGCTTTGTGAAACGAATTGCTATGTTTGGGCTTATGCAATTGTATAAAAAATATTTGCAGCAAAAATGCAATGTGTTAAAATAAAGTCTGGCCAGTTAACACGAAAAGGATTAGTTTTGTACAGAGTCAAATGACAAGAGCGGCACTTTTCTTTTGCTCTGGAGAAAATGAACTTTTTGGGAGGTCACAGTGACCTCCGAGAATTAAGGTAAATGTGGTGAAATTACCTGCGAGAATTCTTAAGAAAATTGGACTTTTTGAGAGGTCACAATGACCTCCAACAGGGATACTCCAGCTTGCTACCCCACCCCCCTAAAGTGAGTCCTGGCTACGACCATGAATAAAAATGAAACTTTTAAAATGGATTTAATATTTTAACCTTTGTTTAGGGTCTTTCCCTCTTCACATTTCAGTAAAAAAATAATAATAAAAAAAAGCGGGAGTTGGAAGTTTTAAAATCCCGGAGTCGGAGTCGACTAGTTTACCTCCGACTCCGCAGCCCTGGATCTAACTGACACTTTCAAAAGTAGAAAGAATGCAGAATTACTGAAATTCTAAGTTCAAGCAATGGAATTCAAAACATTTGCATTTTAAATCACATGTATTAATAACATATGTATTACCTATAAATGCACTGCTATGCTTGTAATATGTTTTTAGTGCAGTTGAAATTCAAGCATGTAATACCGAACATTTAAAAACATAAACTCAATAATTGCAATAAAAATGAACTACACTTTATTTGTAATGTTTTTGACCTTTATGTATTACAATGAATAAATTGATGAATTATATGTGTTTATAAGTGTGTTGTGTCTCTCAATTCATGCAATTAAAATTTATGCTAAATTTACCTAATGAATTATTATTTTAAATTAATTATACAGTTATGTAAAGTTACAATTATAAAAATAAAATTTACTTCAGTTACAAGCAAAGTAATAGCTACTGAGTGGCTGATATAAATTTTATATCTCCCATCCTTTTTAAAAGATGGGTTTAATATCCCAGTAACTTTGATTTTAAAACAAAAATAGAGGAAGTGAATTTCAGTTGAGATTGAACTGAATACCACGAACAAGAACAGAGACAGTTAAAAATTTTTATTCATACTGCACTCTCCTTATAACTTAACAATAGAACGGTGAAAACCTAATTTCTACTATCTAGAGATTGACAGTAATAAAAAAGATCGGCTTTCAGTTGATACCTAGTTAAACTCAGCTAAAATCTCAGTTTTTTTAAGGAGACAAAGAGGTTGGAAGTAGAATGCTGAAGTAACGTCTCTACACAAACTTTTACTACTTGCAGAACTTTTAGAAAAAAAGGAGACATTATATAAGAGTATACCGGAGGCTTGGTATAAGGAGGTTCAACTCTCAATCATTTTTCAATATGTACATTAAGTTCCTTGTGCATGGGTGAATGTACATCTTTCCCTACTGCATGATCTGTTTGACAGAAAAATAAAATAACATAACCATTTTCAATATTTTGATCTAAATTACCCATTTTCTTTATTTAAAGTTTAATCTCATGATATCCTATTTTTTTACTACATTATACCCAGGCGCGGATCCAATGGGGGGGGGGGGGGCACCAAAAGTAGGCTAAAACAATGTGTTTTAGGACTTATATTTTGAAAAAATTGTCGCCTACACGCTCTATTTATGGCAAAAAATCGCTCATGACCTCCTCCTTAACCAGAAGCTGGATCCGCCCTTGATTATACCTTCTATTTCTGCAACTACAGCATGTACCAAAGATTTACATAAATGCTTCCCACCCTCTGGTATGTTCCAAATGGTGTAACTCTGAAAGACGTCGAGTGCTTCAAATTCGGCTAGATCAAACCACACCTGAAATCGAAACCTTTAGGAAACTTACGAAAACGAAAGTTTTTTCTTACATGAATATGAACTTCCGTCCATTTTTGAAGCATGTGCTTATTTTCTTCATTTAAAAACCCCATCCCTCCTTTCAAAGATCCGCTTTGACTTTTTTTTAGAGGGAAGGGGGGAACAATTCCCCAGTCCTCCTCTCGTGAATCCGCTTTTATTGTTGTTTCCCTATTTTTCCGCTTTTCCAAGCTTCTTTTTGTTTACGTTTTGAAAAACATTTTAGAACTTTTCTGCACTGTCTGCCTAAGTTTTTGACCCACCCCTGGAATTTTTTTTTAAGGGAGGGGGGGGGGGATTCATCCTCTAGTCCCTAGTCCACCTTAAATAAATCGCTTTTACCATTGTTTCTCTATTCACCCGCTTTTCCAAGCTTCTTTCCTCAAGTTCTGAAAAACGAAAAAATATTATCCTGTATGATGTGGCAAAAATTTTTAGGCACACTGGGAAGGTTTTTTTTAAAGGGGGGGGGGGGCAATTATCCTAGTCCACTTTCCGGACGATCCGCTTTTACTGTTGTTTCCCTATTTTTCCGCTTTTCACATCTGCTTTCGTTAAGTTCAGAAAAACGGAAGAATAATTTTCCCACACTGATGTGTCTGGCAAAGTTTATATAGCTACCCTTGGGAGTTTTTTTTTTTGAAAGGGGGGGGCGGACATCCCCTAGTCCATCTTACCTGGATCCACTTTTACTATTGTTTCTCTATTTTTCCACTTTTCCTGGCTTCTTTCGTCAAATTTTAAAAAACGAAATAATTTTCCTGTTTTGTATGGCAGATTTTTTTTAGCTACTTTGGATTTCTTTATTTCTTTTTTTTTTTTTTTTTTTGAGCGAATCTAGATCAGTATTTGCCTTTAACATCACAATAAGCAATTTCACGAAAAAAAACAAAAACCAAACATATAATGCCAGTGTTTTTCCCCCAAACTCTCCTGGGGATTTACGATGAGAGGTTTTGAAAATCTTGCTTCTTGTTTTTATGGAAGGACGTCCGTATGTGGAAATTTTAGACAAATTTGACCCTAAAAAGTTCTTAACTGCCTTAAAAAAGCATTTTTGCCCCTCCTAGTAGGAGATAGCAGAAATTATAGTATTAAATTTAAATTTTGGAGCATGACCCGAAATCCAAAAGTAGCAGTATGGGTTCGATGAAAAAAAAGTTCGTCAAACAGACAAAAATTCAAATTTATGGAGAGTTATCAAATTTCTGGGACGTATGATCATCGCTTGTTCCTTGGAAATTTGGGGCCGACGAAAAGCCATTTGTTAGCCCAGTTGGTAACGGGCCCGTCCTTTTGGGGGCCCTCCACGGCAGTAGTATAAATTTTATTAATTTTATAGGAGGGAGGGGATCCCGGTGACCAAACTATCAACTCCTTAGCTCGCGGCGGCCCTTGGTCCCAGACCAGCGCTGCATTTGACTGAGAGTTTATGTTGCACATATTGCGAGTAAGGGACTCTTTAGTAACACCAAAAACAATTAGTTCTCCATTTATTATTCTTATTATTGAATTACCATTTACATATCTTGCAAAAGACTGCCAACACTCTATTGAGTTCGTGTAATCAAAATCCCGAATAAATTCATTGAGAAAATACAATGACTAAACTCTAATAATGTCTTCGTAACAAAATATTCATTTATTGCATCACTCATTATTATCAAATAAATCATGAGATATTTACACGTTTTACCAAATTTTCAGGACATTTTTTTAAAGTTTTCAAACGAAAAAATAATAACTTAAAAACATGCTTAAAAATAATATTAATGATACATTTCATTGAAATCATTTTTTGACTGTGACCGATTTCAAGAGCATGTGCTTGCTTTAGCGGCATCGTTGAAGTGAATTATTTGAATCTTTCAAGCAAGCGATAAAAGGCCAAATATGGTAGGCCTGCAGCGTTTCCAGTTCCTTGAATTAACCTAACTATTTATTGTTGCGGAGTGGGGTTACCAGAAAAAAGTTTCGGACATTGCCAAACTTTGCCAAATTTACCTGCCGCTAATAATTGCTCACATTGAAAAATGACCAAAACGTGACAACTTGCCAGAAAAGACAACCACTCATCAACCGCCAGAAAATACATAACACGAGCTGGATCCAAAGTGGTGAAACTTAATCTTGATGCGTCGGCTCGTCTATATAGGCATAGGCGTAGCGTGACTAAAAGTTTTGGGGGGGCATAGGTCTCGAATTTTTGGAGTGCAGGCGGAGCCTTTTGCTCACAATTAATCTAACTTTTTTTTTCTCAGTTACCAGTTACTACCAGGGCATCTTCAGATTCAACGGAGCCCTTAGCCCCGTAAAGTGCCCCCATTACGCCCCTGTTGTTTTTCGGAAAACTGGGGTAGCAAAAAAGGACTTTTTTTTTGTGTGTGTCTTTTTCGCTGAACACAATCCCCCACCATCATGCCTTTTCTCTCTTTTTAATGCCCTCGCTGTCTTTTCTTTACATTTTTTTAATTGACTTAGTAGCGGGATGGATATCAGAAGAGTGATGCAATTATCTTTTTTTAAGTGGGGTGTAGAGTTCTCAATATCACGGGGGTCCGGGGGATTCTTCCCCGGGAGAAATTTTGAAAAATAGATAAAAAATTCGGCATTTTGAGGCCTTATATGAAGTAATTGAGATGACAAAAATGTGAGAAAAAAGAGTCAAACAAACACTCTTTTATAGTTAACCATCGATCTAAATAAAATCGATTTGCGTTTTGACAAATCGTTGACGATATTCGATTAGTAATCGAAGCATGAGAGAGGAGGGAAGGGAGAGAAAAATACTATGCATGAAAAATTTCTGAAATGAGGCATATTTCATAAAGTTATTTTAAGAGTAAAACTAAAAATCCCATATGATCTAGCTGTTGGGAACACTGCCTTTGACCCTAGTGACCGAACTCGATATCTAAGATGGGAAGAAATAGACCACTTATTCCAAAAAAAAAGAGAGAAACAGAGGGAAAAATATAGTGGTGCAAAACACACTCATTAAAATTATAAAAACACAGTTAAAGCAAAATAATAGAAAACAATTATATAAATTTAAATTGTAGCTTTCAAAAAAAGAATATAAATTTTTGCAAATTATCAGCCAGGAAAAAGTCATATTACAATGATACAACTTGAAAATATTCAAAAATGAGTTTGAAAAAAAAAAGCAATCTGTACCGAAAACGATTATAAATTTTAGCCTAAGTATTCTTGCTTGCCATAGCATTTGAGTGAAAAGTTTATAAATCAAGTTTGAGACAAGACTTATGCATTCAGATTTTCTACTCCTACACAAATTACGTAATGCAAAATAGCTTTTAGACAAGAATAAATGAAGTATTTTGTTGCATTATGCATTGTAAGACTTTGGTCTTAACAGTTACTTTCCTGCATTTAGCACTTAATTTCTTTCTGATATGATTATGAACGACAAATGCTTGAAATTTAATTAGAAAAGAACATTAAGAAATTTAATTTTTTGAAAAATAAAGGAAGATAATTAAATTCTATACAGAAATCCCATGGTTTAATTTAAAAATTTACTTTTTTCCTTGCATTATGTGGCAGTGAGATAAAAAAAAAGGGAGGGATCGTGCATCTTTTTTCATCTCTATCTCTCCTTCTTTTCCTCTCTTACAATAATCCAGATTTCGAGAAAATAGTATTTTCAATTTAAAATTTTTTTAGCATACTTAGTAGTTACATCGAACAAAAAAAAGATATGCCTTCAAAGGGATCATACAAAATAGTTTGATGGTTTGATTTTATGCTTTTATACTTCTCTTCATTATTATTTTAGTAATGCCACACACATGGAGAAGGTTACAATAAAATGTGACCCCTGGAAAGGGAACGGGGGAGGGGGAAAAACATCTCCAGAGGCCTTGCATTTATCAATACTGGCAATCCCAAGGACTGTTTTAGGCAAAAAAAAAAAGTAAACAGTAATTTTGGCTCATAAATGGAAATAATCTTTCTTGTGATTTTCGTCACCCAATTTCGGGAAAAATTTGGTGCCGAACACTGAAAATTGCGACGGAGAGCCGGAATTCCTCCGTGCCCCCCCTCCCCCTGCTTCACCCACACGCGGGTATAATAATTCAAAGATAAAATAAAGGAAAATAACTGCAAATGATATTCTGACGATTAGTTTCGGTCTGACTTCGGAAAATTTCAGGTTTCAAAGAAAAAGTGTCCAACAAGTTGGGGGGGCACGTACCCCCCTGTGCGCCCCCCCCCCCCCCGACGCTACGCTTATGTATATAGGGGCCTTAGGAAAAACGGTTGCTGCAAAATTATTCCATAGAAGCAGGTCCGTCATTTCAAACCTTTCCAGGGGCGAGCAAAGGGTGTGTACTCAAAGTAAATTACCCCAAAAAGCAGCAAAACCAGGCCCATTTCCATGCAAATACATTGATTTCTCAAAATCAGGGTCGTGGGGGGGGGGGGGCAATTGACCCTTTCTGGCACCCCCCATAAATGATGGGACTACAAAGAAGGTAAATAATTCAACATTTAGCAATGTGGAAAAATTTTGTTTTGATTTTTCAAAAATGTTTTTTTTTTATGTGTACACTTTTTATCTGATTCTTAGGGCGTTATTTTGCATTAAGCTGATGAAATTGTTGATCGTATTAATAACAAACAAAAGGTGAACATTTTAACACGGGCAATCTTGAAGAAAAATGACAATATGTTGCGGGATTTCCTTCTCGAGTTAATTCTAAACACATAAATTGAATTGTTTTCCTAAAAAGTCGTAACAATGGAATAGAGTATTTCCTATTTCTTATTTAGTTAAAAAAATCATTTTCAAACGTTGAGTTCAAACTCAGTAATCAGTAATCAAAACCCTTTTACGACATCGGCCACCCTCTCTTAGCCAAGTTCCATCAATAGCCATATCCGTCTGGAGTGAAGATGGTGCGTGCATTTATTGTACATTATTATTATTTTTTTTTTTTCGTATTCAATCATGGGATCCAATAAAAATTTTTATCTGGGAAATAGAACAAAAATAGCCATTCGCAGGACAAATTTCAAAAATTTTAATTGCGTGAAACGTTGCGTGAAAAATGAATTATTTTTTATTTTTGTTTATTATCATTATGATTTTAAATAATGCTACCTAGTGACACTCAATTGAAAATTGTTGTAAAATGAGACCAATTTTATGTCCATCTCAAATTAAAAGATTTTAGATCAATTCCAGCAACTATTTTTCCCTGGGCTTTTGGCCTTTTGCGTATTGAAATGATATTGAGTGGCTCATTTTTTTTTTTCAATGGCTGAATTGAAAGAAATTATGTTTTTCAAATTCGAAGAAAATGAAATCAGACTGAACTAGTTAGACTATAAAATGACGTTTAATATTGAAGAATAATGTAAAAATTAACTAAATACGACAACTTCTTACAACGTAGCCACCAGTTACTTTTTAAGCATGAGTATTTATAGTATATATAACAGCCCAAACCTTCCCGTATTTGGGTGGTCCGATATTCATGTGGTAACTCAAACTTGAACCAATTTCCAATAGTATGATTTACTTCGCGCCTCATGAATGAAATTGACTACCCACCAACTTTTTGTTTGATTTCAGTCAGGGCTGAACTTTACAGTTCAGCCATATTACACATTAAAATCGCAAATGATGATGTTGTATGTACTGAATTTTTAATGTGTTGTTTGGGTCAATTAAGGGAGTGTAAATCTAAGTTTGCTCGCGAAAAAGTGCGAAATTTTTCTAAATTTTTTTAGTTTTTCCTTTCTAACTACTAAACTATGCAACTTTTGATTATGCATGTATGTGGCCATTTTAAAGAACACTAACTTTGCAACAAGTTACATTTAAATGGTGCTCTGCAAGACCAATAGTTTAGGAGACATCGTACTTCAAAAATTGGTCATTCTTTGAGAAAAATGAAAAACTTAAGCGTCGATCATATTTTGGACCGAATATATCAACATAAATTCCTATTCTACAAGACAAAAAATAGACATGTAATTACAGAAAATTCGATCAGCTTTCAATCAAGTTTCAACAGAAGTAATTAGATTCAATATTTCATTTACAATCGGGAAAATGGGCGTGGGGGGGGGGGGATCGAGAAAAAATCGGAGGATACGGTAGAATGTAGCATGTCATTAACAAATTAAATTGATTTCTGCCGGTTATGAAACACAGCAACTTCTCTTGCATTCCACATAAATGTCACACAAAGAATGCATGTGTTGAAATTTTTCTTTTTCGCGACTTGTGAAAGAGATAGTAAACCAACTTTACACCACAATTTTCAAAAATGCGGGCAGAGAAAAGGTATTTTACCTTAAGTTGAATCAAAAGCAGATAAAATCAGATTTTCGTTATTAACATTAGACAAAATATTGATGTTAAGGAATCTTAAAATTGAGTTCTACATTCGACATCACTATTTAAACGTTTGAAATTTAGTACAAGCATAACACACTTCGGAAAGCTACAACCAGTAAATGTTTTTACTACAATTTAAGTGGGATATATATACGAATAAACAGCTTTATTTCTGATGGGTCCGGAGTCCATGTGGTAACTCAAACAGAACCGATTTCCAATAGAATGATTTGCTTTACCGCCACATAGATGAATTTGACCGACCCAAAATTTTTTTTAAAACTACAATGTAATGGTATTCTTCCAGTATTTTTCTGTGAAATTATCTTCAAAGCTACCTTTATTTTTTGAAAGGTGTTGGAACATGCATCACACGTTTTGAGTCATTCCTTGTCAATTCACCGAGTCATGTAATCCTTGTACTCAGATTTTGGTGAAAATTGTCGTACTTGTCGTACTGTCAAAGAATTTTGATTCAATTAATGTCAACAATTCGGGCAAATATTTTTGGGGAAATTTTTAAAAACAAATTTATTTATTTATTTGTTTATTAAAATTATTTATAAATTTATTTTTGAATGGAAAGAATTTCCCTTATTACTTTATTATGATTTATTATTTATTTATTTTGTGTGTATGTGCTTGAAATGTCTGCAAGAGAAAAAAAAACGAATCTTTTCTGCGCATTCTTAAATACTTCTAAAAAATTAACAATAAATAAAAATTGACAATTATAATTTAAAATAAATAAATAAATAAAATTAAAAAATATATAAAAAATAAAAAGCGCGAGAGGGTTGTAAAAAATTGGTCGGGGGGGGGGGCTTGCGCCGTTGAGCTTGGGGGGGATTTCGTTACCCGATGAAGTGGGGCCGACAGTATTTCGTAATTTGTCCTTGCTTAATTAATTGATTAATTAATTTTAATCAAGGGTCTGACAATGTCCTACCTGCGTCTATGGACATATATACTAGGGTGAGCCGAAAAAGACTTTTTTTATTTGGTGATGAGTATTGCGGAAAAGGTGCCATTTGGAAAGCAAAATGCACATAAAAAATTTGAAATTTTTTGCTCATTTCTTGATCTTCCGCAATTGCTTTCAAGTTTGAAAAAAATGCTTTTTTTTTTTTTGAGATTTTTAGGAAATTATTTTTAAAAAATTTCTAGCCCGTAACATCTAAATATGCATTATATGTGAAAAACAATGTACACTGCTCAAAACAATTCGGGGAGTACACGGTTTTAACAAAATCACGCAAAGATGTATATCAATAAGCAACATGAATCGTCCATAATTTAAAGCCTACTAGGAAACGAAAGAAGAAAACTGTATGTGCAAATTAAAGTTAATGACGTCAAAAACCAGAAAAAGGAGATAAGTGCAGAAATCGGGATGTTGCGGAGACGTCCGTTTTATTGCCGCAACTGTGAAATTCGATAGCGCAGTAGTTTTTTTATATTTATTTTTAGGAGACAAAGTTACTTGAGAATGTCTAAACAACGTGATTTACCGGAATCAATGCCATGGCGTGTTATAGGCAGGCTGCAATCCGGGCAAACACAACGTAGTGTCGCGGATGACGTTGGAGTCGTCAGAAGTGTTGCTAAGCTGTGGAATCGATTCCAAGAAACAGGAAATATTAGACCTCGATCAGGGCAAGGTCGGCCACGCGCCACTACAGCAACTGATGACCGGTACATACGGTTAACAGCCCATCGAAACAGAATAGAAAATGCTACGCATCTGCAAGGACAGTTGTTCTTGGCAATAGGACGAAGGGTGTCTAGCCAAACAGTACGTAATCGACTTCATAAGGAAGGGCTCTATGCACGTTGGCCAATGGTCTGCATTTCCTTGACCCCCAATCCACCGTGTGGCCCGAAGAAGATGGGCTGCTGAACAACGAGATTGGGATCAACATGATTGGAGCCTAGTGCTGTTTACAGACGAGTCTCAATTCAGTCTGAAGAGTGACACCGGACATGTTTTGATATGGAGGAACACGGGCACTCGAAATAACCCCACATTCGTTCGTGAAAGATCACAATACAGACGAGCTGGTTTCATGGTCTGGGATGGAATCAGCATAGGCGGACGTACGGACCTGCATATCATTTGGAATGGCACTTTGACGGGCTGAAGGTATGCAGACGAGATACTGAGACCTCGTGTCATCCCTTACGCTGGAGCTATTGGAGATTCCTTTGTTTTGCAAGACGATGATGCTCAACCGAAGATGGCTCGTCTGGTGGAGAACATGCTTGAAGCTGAAAAAATACAACGTATGGAATGGCCATCGTGCTCTACTGACCTTAATTCAATCAATCATGTTTGTGCCATGCTCGGACGATGCATTGCTACTCGACCAAGGTCGCCTGTTACTGTCCGAGACTTGGAGTTTGCACTTCTTGAGGAGTGTACCATTATTTCTCAAAGTCAGATCGATAACTTTATTGCATCCATGCCAAACAGGTGTGCAGCCTGCTGTTCTTAGCTGTTCAAGGAGACCACACGCCTAATAAAACTTATGCATCATGTCTAAACAGTACCTTTTTTTAATCTTTTACATGTAACCAAATTGTTGCCCTAAATCACCTTTTCATGTTTTCCCCACATTTTCAAGGAATTAAAGATTAATTCCACAGTTTCTAGGTCTTTTTTTCTGTATTGCGCACTGACACGCGTGTACTATCCATTATATGCCAATGCGTGGCTGTCTTGTACAGTTTTCTTCACTTTTTTGCTTGCTCCTCTAATTGTTTTGAGCAGTGTAGTTATTTCAGATAAATACGGCGAAAACAGCATTTTAACGCTTTGACAAAATTTATTATAAAACGTAGAAAAAAACAGGAAATTGTCTTCTATAGAGGCATTTGTGGAAACGGAAATAATTATACCACAGACCTCAAATTTTTTATGGAATTTCTATGCAACCAATGGCATCTTTTCCGCCCTACCCGTTGTCGAAAATAGAAACATTTTTTTATATTTTGCTAAAAATCTCGAAAAAACTGCATTTTTTCCAAACTTCAACACGATTGCGGCAGATCAAGAAATTGATCAAAAAATTTTCTAATTTTTTATCTGCACTTTGTGTCGCCGAATGGCACCTTTTCCGCAATATCCATCATCGAAGGAAAAGCAAAGTCTTTTTCGGCCCACCCTATACTAAAATGCAACTTTTCTTGACAAAAACATCGTGACGTCAGAGTGACGTTTCCGTGACGTTAGCCTATGAATAACGAGCTAGATAAAACGTCACAGCCTACTTGGCGAATTAGAGGAGATAGCTGACTGCTTGTGAGCTCTTATTGGCTCCGCCCGTAGTGACGTTCAGTGTCAAGTTAAGTTACATTCTAGTATAGTGAACATGAGTTAAATAAATTCCTTGATGCATTTTGCAGTTTTTAACGCATTTTGTAGTTAGTTCTTTCTTAAGCAATTAATTTTTTGTTTAACCCTTTATGCAGTGACGGGACTCAGAAGTACCGCTTATACTAGCGTAGTGTTATGAATTCTAAATGGCTATAATCCTGCTGGTACTCTAAAGTACCATCCCTTGTACTTTGCTGTGAGGCCGACAGTTGGTGTCAGCGATCAGAAACAGTTTTCTTCATGGCCCTAAGGTGTAGGGGGCCCCAGGGCCCGATTAACACATTAAGGGGCCCTAGGCCAAATACTTGTTTAAGGCCCCCTGTACTCAAACTTTACAGTTTTAAGCATTGCATAAAACAATTTTAACTATTTATAAGAACAATTTTACCCATTTGGGGCCCCCTAAATTGTAGGGCCCTAATCCACTGCCTAGTTGGCCTATTCAGTAATCAGGCTCTGGGGGGCCCTACTAATTTTCAAAATGTTTATACTCAGTATATATGTTGTTTAACGTATTTTAAACTAAAAGAAACAAAAAAAAATGTTTAAAAATTCATTGCCAAATCAATTTGGTGCATAAAGGTTTAAGTCAAGGGAGAAAGTAAACCCCCTTGCAGGGGCGCCCAGAACTAAAATTTTTGGGAGAGGGAAGATTATCAATTTGCGGAAAGAAGTTCCAATTTTACCGAATTATAAAATACAAGCATGCATACATGTCGTAGTGCATAACATTTAGTGAGAAAAAACATTAGAAAAACAATTCAAAAAACCAAAAAGAACTGGACATTCTCCTGCGTGTTCCAGTCCACATGCAAATCAGCTTTCGCTGCCACGAGAAAAATCTCCGTCCCCAGATGCAAATGAGTCTCCGCGGCCGTAAGAGAAAACAGAACTCGCCGCCACATGCAAATTGCCTGTGGCTGACGGCCAAGAACTTTAGTATAAAGCGCGAGTTGCACTGGAACTTTTATTCAATTTCAATTCTAGCTTCATCCGACCAACCAGGCGGAATATTCGCTGGTGGTCTCCAAGGCCACCAGAATTCGTAATTCGTTTCATCCCCTACCATGGGCAACATTCTTTCTGCAATATTCAACCCGTATTACCGGGAACTCTAAACTTATACAATTCGTCCCCCTATTGAAGGGAGTTATTCAAGAAAGCCTGCAAAAGGGAAGTAATTTTATTTTATTCAAGAACTCTTTCTTAAAGAACTGTTATTCTTAATTCAAGAACTTTAATCATTAAAATTGCGTTAAAGTATAATCTACTATCCATGCAATTCACTATAAAGTTATTTTCAATTTAAATGCAGGTAATTCAACTGCGAATCATTTACATGTTTTTGTTTGCTAGCCAAGAAGCTGCCTGTACATATTGTAAAATAAATACTTTTATTCAAAACGCCAAAGATGTACCCCGTTTCAAGGTTATTTTTTAAGTAACAGCAATTGAACGGACAAGCATCGTACAAGAACAAAAAATCTCACTGTTGTAATATTGCCTTCAAATTGCCGAATCGTCAACAAAATGGGCCAAATAGTGAAATTATTGGGAGGTCACAGTGACCTCTCGTGACATCCCATCGGCGCGCTCATGCCCCCTTGCCAACACTCATGGACATAAACATGACTTTTCATAATTCACCCTTTTCGTGGTCTACTCTGTAGTTTAATTTTGCAGTTTGTCCTTTGAAAAAATGAATAATTTGATTTATTTAAAATAAATAATGATTTAAACTATCATTCTTTAACCCTCTGATTACGGCTGCTTTCGTAAGATACGTTTATAGTTTGAACTGATTGCGTTACGATAGCTACGTACATCTATACATACTGTCCTTTTTTTTTTTTTCACTATTGAGCAATTCCATTTCAATAAACAGCACCACCTGCTGCATAAAACAGCCAGCAAAGACTACAATTATGTCAGACCCTTGATTCGTTTTATGAATTTTGTGAAGAATATGCACTTTGCTTCGGTGAAATTTAATTAAATATTGAAGATTTCCAGAACCAGTATTTATATGATGGTTTTTTGACTCTGTTACGGACGTATCTAACGAGTTGCGTCCGTTTGCAATATTATAATAAAGTTATAAAGGGACCGCAAAAAATATTATTTACATTTTTTTTTTGTGGAAATCTTCAAAAATTAACTGCATTATTTTCTGACTTCAACGAAGAAGGACTTTCTCAGTTTTACTGCGGTCTTTTTTTTTTTTTCAATTTTTTTATGTTCCTGCGCCGATTGCTCGAAGACAGCTGGACAAATTTCAATTTTTTTTTTGATTGAAAGGATATACCTTCCAGTTGGTCCCATGTTCTTATGGTCTGGTTTCATAACGGGATCCTGCAGAAATTGAGGGAAATCTTCAAATTTTCATAGTAATCTCATTGACAATTTTGAACGAATTCCTCTGAAGGTTTTGGGAAAATGCATGTGGTTATAGATGTCCCAGGTAGCACACTTCGTTGAATTAACGTTTTAAAAACGTTGTCAGCGTTGTTTATTCGTTAAGTTGTGTTTTTAACGATTTTACAACGTTTTTGTAACGCAAATGTTTTCCGTTGAAAACCAAGTCCAAAAACAGCAGCAGTTTACATCTCAACACTCTCGTCTTTTCTTGCAAGCAACCATACTTCAACGGCAGACAAAGAAAAACATTTGTAAAGAATGTTCATCTCAAAGGTACGTAAAGTATTGGAAATTGTATTTTAGTTATTATAAAATATTTTATTTCTCTGTTTTCCATTTTTCCGTATTGTTTTTTTGTTTTATAATTCTCTGTTTTACATTTTTCGATTCTTTTATAGTTATCTGCATTCACGTATAAAATTTTAAAAATCTATGTGCATCGGTAAAATTAAAACTGTATGTAGTAATTGGTTAATTGTGTTCCTGTTCTTTTTTTTCTTTTTAATTTCATTGATTATGTGAATTTTGAAAAGATGCATCCAAATATTTAAAGGAAATCGTAATTTGATTTTGGGACAGATATGAAAACTTCAAAAGAAAGAACGCTATTCTAGCATTATTTCGAATTGATATTTTGGAATCGGCTGCCATTTTGAAAATAGTTGTCGGAAGAATATTCTGTGTTTACAATTTTATTGCGTATATTTTTTAACTAGCAGATTCATATCATTGCTAAGAAATAAAAAAATATATTTAGATGCTTAGAAGGATTATTAAACAATATTTAAAAAAAATTAGTAGTTTTTACACATTTTTATCAAATATTCGAAATATTTTGAATGCAAGGTTGAGATTACTGTATGAAACATAAGTTTCGTGCGGCAACTATCAGCAATTATGCAGCAGTCAGTTTAATGGGACAAAATCAGGAAAAATATAGTCTAGCTGCACATCTCCAGTTGTGGTTGCATTCGAATGTTCCCAAGGGGGTGTTTAACCCCTTTTTTGGGGTAAATCAGTTCATTTCAATGCAGTCTCAAATGATATGAATTGGCGCGACCACTTGGCGATATATCTCCATGCTTTTGGCCGCCAAGTGATTGACGCCAACTTGGCGACTTATCGCCAAGTTGGCGACAAATTTGGTTAAAAAAAATTTTTTTTTTGAATTTGGGTTCAATTTGGCGCTATTGGCGATATTTTGCAAAAATTCCATTGAATGATGTTAAAATCGGTGATATTTGGAAAATTAATCATTGTAAAACATTTTTTTGCATCGTTTCGTGGCAACTAGAGGTGTAAATGTTTGAACTGCTACCTTGCTCACTCCAAGCACTATTTTAACACTTAAGGCATCTACTAAGTTTTTTACACGTAAAAAGAAGTTGCGTGGGGTCCAAACCAGATTTTTTCAGTTTAACCTTTTCTACGAAATTACTAGGCCTAAACTTTAAAACCTTCATCAAAGAAGTTGAAATTGTTTTGTAATTTCAATATAATCTGCTAAGGAGAAGTTTGGGATTAATTTTCTAAAACTATAAAAGTTACGAATTTTTAAGTGAAAAAATAACAGATTGTGTATTCTTTCTACTATTTTTCAAATTTTGGTGATTAAAATTTAATCTTCTCTATCTCTATCTCTACTAATAATAAAGCTGAAGGTTTGTCTTTCTTTCTGTCTTCTGTCTGTCTGTCTGTTACGCGCGTAGCGCCAAAACCGTTCGGTCGATTTTCATGCCACTTGGCACAAAATTAGTTTTTAGCATGTAGTTTTGCACCTCGAAGCGATTTTTCGAAAATTCCATTTCGTTCTTTTTCTATTCGAATTATTAGTGGAAATTCGATAAAATAGAGAAGAAATATTTCATACACATTTTCAAGTCTTATGTCATTCGAAAGCTTGAAATTTTCTTCACAAAATGAAGTTTTTTGGAAGTTTCTACGATCATCAGGAGAGCTGTAACCATTGTTTTTAGAATCCCGGAATTCAAGTCTTACCTTCAGTAAAGCAAGCCAAACGATTCTAAAATGGTTGGGCTCGAGAATAAAATTTGTTTGAAAAGAAAGATAAAATGAATTATTTTATCAATGGAAATCAACTTTTCATGTTGTTACCATGGTTACGTGTTCACACTTATTTTTGTTTCGTTCTTTTTCCAGCGTTGCCAGACGTAGTATTTTTGATACTACGGTAGTATTTTTTCGGCCCAAATAAGGAGCGTAGTATTTTTCTGGCAACCCTGTTTCCAATATACTAATGACTTAATTAAAAGATTTGGCTGATTTTTTTTTTTTTTCGTTTTCATAGATTTCGCGTTTCAGCAATATTGATTTTGGCAACGTTTGGAAATAGTAGTAGGCGCGTCTGTCGCCCATTTAGCGAGAAAGGGGTACCCAAAGTACAAAGATTAACCAAATCTACTTATATTAAAAACTGAGTATCTTTCTAACTATCTTTCTTTCTAACTATCTTTCTATGTCACGCTTCTTTCTCCTGAACGCCAATGAACTGAAAGTCGAACCAGGTACCGATAGATAGGTAATTTTTCAAGCTACATTAGTTTCAATCTATATAATTATACGATTTTAATTAGCGAAGATATCAATTAATAAGTAGTCAAGTTTAAAGCGATTAAGCCTAATAAATGATTAAATATGAAATCCATTCTTGCATTGCAAAACGTGGTTGCCATGCCATGAAACAATAATAACAATGAAAATGAGAATTTTGAATGAAGGCTTAACTAAATCAAACACGAAACTCATAAGCGGGCGACTTACATAGTATTTTTATCGCTAGCTACTTGTAATATTTTGAAACATTCATTTGTTGAAGAGCCATCTACTTATATTAAAAACTGAGTATCAATGTCTGCTTTTTCTCCTTTGAGCGAGCTGAACCAAGGGCGGATCCAGCTTCTGGTTAAGGAGGGGGTCATTTTCGGAAAGGGGGGGGGTCAAAGTGCAATTTTTGTGCAAAAATGGGGTGGTTTGGCAGTTTTTTCGTAAAATAAGTCCCAAAAATGCAATTTTTTGCTATATTTGGTCGGTTAAGGGGGGGGGGGTCATGATCCCCATGACCCCACTCTGGATCCGCGCCTGAGCTGAACTTACTGAAACTTTCCTCACCATCTTGAAGGCGCGAAGCATCTCAATAATTCGAATGATTTTTTTTATACAGGAAAAAAGTAAAGGCGTGAAGCGCCTGTTAGCGAGCCGCCTTGGCGGGGAGTAGTTTCTTGACATTTTCCTCACTACTTTCAGGGCACGAAGTGCCCGTGCAACGCCGGGCCACGTTCGTGGTACGTCTTGAAATCGAATGAACATTAAATTATATCAAATAAAACTTCAGAATGAGGTAAAAGTTAGAGAGGGGGGACGTTATGCATCAACATGCCGCAGGAAGCTAATCTAGCTGCCCTGGCAGCTAGTATCGTATAAATTGCGACATTGCAACGTTCTTTTTAAAGTGTTTCATTTCAGAAAATGTATTGTTTTGCTTTTAAAGCTAGGAAAGGAAACTTTCTTCTTCCTTAAAATTTTGGTAAGATTTCTGTTGGTTTCTGTGAGCAACAAAATTGTTCTTATTTTCTCTTTTGGCTTATTTTTGTTCATCTCCCCTTGGGGTTTCATTTGAATGTCACAATGGGATGCTTTATCCCTTTTATGGAGTAAATCAGCGTTAATTTCAATGCAGACACAAGTGATATGAATTGGCGCGACCACTTGGCGATATATCGCCAAGCCTTCGGAAGCCAAGTATTTGTCGCCAATTCAGCGATTTTTAAAATTTTTTTGGGGGTGGTTCAATTTGGCGCTATTGGCGATATTTTGCGAAAAATCCACTGAATGATGTTAAAATTGGCGATATTTAGGAGACTAATCATTGCAAAACATTTTTTTGCATTGTTTCGTGGCAAACTAGGGATATAAATGTTTGAATTCTTATCTTGCTCTCTCCAAGCACTATTTTAGCACTTAAAGCATCTACTAAGAAATGTACACGTAAAAGGAAGTAGTGTAGGGCCCATACCAAATTTTTATATCATACTTTGAAGGAATTGTAGTTGAATTATAACTAAAATAGAGTATTTTTTCTGTTTTTTCAATTATTTTACAAATGAACTTTTAATTTTATACCACGGGCAAAGCCGTGCGGGTACCGCTAGTTAAAAGAATAAAATAATAATAATGCGGTTCAAGCAAAAAGTCTCTGACATACCATTATGAGGGGAAAAAAAACAATTATATTATTTATTTTTAACCCTTTGAGCGGCCGCGACGTAAAATTCCGCTTTTAGATATTTCATTGGATGAATTTACCGTCCAGAATTTTGGGAAAAAGTACCAATGAAACTAGGAACTTAATTATTGATCTCAAGTTAATTTCAAAAAAATAAAATATATTACTTAGAGGCAGAAAAAAAATTATTAAGCGGTTCTAAAGTAGAACCCATGGCGCTTAAAGGGTTTTAACAAAATATTGATGAAAAAAATGGAGATTGTTTTGAACCTCTCAAATTAAAAAAATCAAACTTTAAATTTTCTATAAAATTAGTTTTTGCTTTTAATGTGGAACATATGTTTTTAATCATAACCTTTTATAGAATAAACATGAAATAAGCAAAAATCTTAAGAAACAAACAAAGTGTCTGAAAGAACCAAGTCCTCTTAATCTAAATTCAGTTTAAGGCTTAATTGTGGACCTCTTAAAAGTAAAAGATTTTACAATTTAGTAAAGCTGCATTTGGAATATAATTTTTTAAAATGTTGTTAAACTTATTTATCAATCTGTAACGGCTCTTTCTGTTTCCAGATGACCGATACGATTTTTTTTTTGCCGGAAAACTTCATTGAATCGTAAGTTTCTTTAACTTCTATTTAACTTGGTCATGTTTTACGAATTTAGCAAGCAGTAAACTATTGCATGAAAATTATAAGTATAATGTTGATCAACTTTACTATATATATATGGGTGATTCTACGATCAATGCGTTTTTTGTGTCCCCAAAGAAAAAATAATCTGTTTAATTTCACACTCATTATATCACTATTGGCCGCTATTTTTATGATTGTAGTGGTAAGGGTCAGACGAAATTTAAATTTTTGGGGGGTTTATCGATACTAATGGAAAATGCGTTGCCAGGGGAGTGACACTATTGGCTAAATTCTTATTTGATTTACTATTATTTCACTTATTTTTCGGTATAAAATCAGAGTATGGACTCATTTCTATAAGACCTGTATTCAAAAAAAATTTTCGCGTTGTAATAAAATAAAAAAAAAATCAATCTTGAAAACACGACATGTTGCATACAAGTCGCACCGCAGATCCCAAATAAAAACACTTCCCGCATTATTTACATTCATTCAAATTACTTTCACAGGGGCAATTAAGATTAAAAATGAAATTAATTATGCTTATAACACAGTTTTAATGTATATTTACCCTTTTTTGGAACAAAACTGTCAGGGGAGTGACGCCAGAGAAGTGACAAAATCACACATTACCTATAAAAACAACATCACGTGTTCTTCTTACCAGAACTTCACGTAAACCGTGATGTCTGCACACAATGAGCGTTACATTATACATACGAACACTTATGTAACGATGAAATATAAAAAGTTATACTTACCAGGGGAAATACTACAGCGACTGGCCCAGTAAGCTTGGAGGCACTTCCAACAAGAACCGATGCAATAATATTCGATTTTTTTTTAAAACCACGTAGCTTGTTTTTAACTTTACTTAGTATTACACTGGTTATTCGCAATCAACGTCATCCTTATGCATTTTTTATGCGAAATTTCAGTCTTTGAAGTTCGCCAGGTGGAGGTGACACTGTTGTTATGGCCCGTTGAAAAGTGTATTTTTTAAAAATAATAATAAATATTTTTTCAATGTTTACTGATGAAATATGTTTCTCTGTTAATGTAAGTGTATGACTATGGCAAAAAACATTATGCCAAGTTAGCAAAAATTGATCGTCGAACATGTTTGTATAAAAACTAGTATTTGGACAGGCCAGGGTAGTATACATTTATGACTATTTTCAGCTATAAATGATAAAATAAAATAATTGTAGTGAATTAATTGGGTGGTCCATATAAAAGATAATAGTCTGTAATGCTTAAGCATACAAAAACAATAATAAAATCAGTTTTACATGAAGTTTTTCCATTGGCCGTCTAAATTCAAATAGCGTAGAATCACCCATATATAATATCCTGACGACTCGAAATCATTTTGCAGTGAGGTAGTTCCATGCGCCGAGGTTGTTTATAGACGACGGATTTTTGTAAAACTGTAAAAGTTCGTTCTAGACAAGTTTCGTCGATTTTAGATGAATGTTTTTACATTCAAAAAAATGTTTTCCTTTATTAATTTATTTTTTAAAGGATATTGGAAAACATTATCAATAATAAATTTGCATTATTTTGGCAGTGATGACCCAAAGAGTTTTGGGAAACTTAAAGAATGGTAAGGAAAAGAAAAAAAAGTTCACATTTATACTTTTCCTCCAGAAAATGATGGATGAATTTTGGATGGTTTAAAAACATTTATATAGCAAATAAAATGAGACAAAATATATAAAAGCACAAATTAAAACATTTAAAGTGAATTTAAAAACTTGCGATTTTTTTGAACTCATTTCAAATTTTTTTCATTTATAGTTTTGTACATATTTAGTCTCATTTTACGCAAAGTATAAAGTTTTTGACTTTAAAAAAAATTTATATAGCTAGTTTTTAAATCTCGTTTGAAAAATAAATTTAAAAGTTGTGCAAAATAGCACTGAAAAGAGCCTTTTTGAAGACAAATACTGTTGTTCAATATTTCTGGAAAAAATGAGAGAGCATACAATTATAACTTTCTCAGTTTTACTCATTGAAAATTGTTTCAAAAAGAAAAATCTATATATAAAATCAAAGTTTGATGACGTCATGGGTTCGGGTCAAACGCTCTCCTGGAAAATTTACGCAACGTACGATTATGAAAATTGGTACAAAATTGGACCGCATACTGATGATATGCAAGACGTAGCCGAAATTTTTAAATTCGCCCTAGATTTTTTTAAATTTAATTAAAACTATATAATTAACAGCGTATTCCTCCATTTTTTTGTACTTCGTGTAACATTATTTATGAATGGCAACAGTTAAGACTTTTAAAAATCTTACGAGCAAGATATATTCTCGCGATGATAATTATTATTATTAAAATACATTAAGTTGGAGGATGCTGATAAACGGATAACATTTAAATATAGATGATGATTGAAAAGTTATTACTGTATATTCCTTAAGGTATTTTTACAAAAACATAGCACTACAAAGGATTTTTTGCGATTGAAGGGAAGGCAATTGCCTCTTTCTTTTCATGTGCTATTATTTTGTTCTCAAAGTAAGTAATCCCATTTATTTTTCAGCTTCATTTTTAATCTTTGCTGGGTTTATGATGTTTTATTTATTGTTTCCTTATTTCTTCAAAGCCTCATTGAAACTACCTATCAGGCTTTTGGTGATACCATGAATTATTTTGTCTCTTTAATGAATTTTGAAAAATAATATTGACTGAAGTTTCTATGGAAATCAAGAGTAATCAGCTGAATAATAAAATTATAATATTAAAAAATTTTGAAGCTCGCCAAATCAAATTTAGCTTTAAATGCTGCATTAGCATGTAACATAACCCGCAAAATAAATATATCGAGTATTTGATAAAGGTTGAAAGCTTCATTAAAAAGGAAAATTAGAGAAAGAGAAGGATGTTCGTGGCCTAAACATTTGGCGACAATTGAAAAAAAGAAAACCTGCCAAAAATCTCAGTTATTAAAATATTCTCAAAAGCATTACTGAGAAAGAATTTTCCCCGTGTTCTTCAAGATATTGATACCACGATCATTTCAGAAGTATCATTGTGTAAAAAAAAAAAAAAAAAAAATCCGCCAAACAAATTTTTGACGACCGAAAATCATCAAAAATTTTGAGGTTCCTATAGTTCCCTCAAAACTTTTGCTGATTTCTTTTCAAATATTTTTGTAAGACATTAAATATTGCCAAAAATAAAAGCAATTATGGTAGATTTCTTGCCTAATTGGCATGCTCGACGTTATAATAATTTCTCTAAATGTTTCTCTAAGATTAAAAATAAATCTTCAAGTTAATGAAATAGGTCATTAACTAAAACTAAAATTTCGTCGAAATGGAAAATTTTTTAAAAAAAAAGGTACTCACGTTTTTTCTCCACTGCAGTTACATATTGGGCGGTTAAAACAGATTTGGGGTTTTTTCTTTGTTTTGCGGCGGTTGTTTCTACGCGCACGCAGTTATTTAACCCCCCTCCCCCCAAAGAAAGCGCCAAATAAACCGCTAAAGCTTTTTTTGACCGTCAAATTTGTAGCTGCGGCGAATTTAATACGAAAGTACCGAAAAACATAATATTATAGGCATTGTTAAATATAGTAAATTTCGCTAAGCCAGAAGGTATTCGTATTTTTAGAGCTTGAATGAGTTACCTTGCGGTGATTTAAGATATTAGCTAAAGATGTGAAATATAACAATTTTGCGAGGACAAAGCAGATGTCTTTTTTTCTTTTGCAAACTTTGGTGAATTTACACAACAACTCTTCATTGTTCTTGCAGCTCAGAGCAATTAGCTTATTCGGGGGTTATGGATACAGCGACAGCAGCAATAATCGTTTAAATTTTACCACGGGCAAAGCCGTGTCGGGTCACTCTAGTAAATAAATAAATACAAAATTGTTTCACTGACTATTTCCATTTTAATAGTTGTGGAAAAGAATACTTTGATTCTTCTTCAAATATTCAAGTTCTTTCTTTTATTATTTTTAATTTCTTTCATATGAAAATCCGAGATGCTCAAGCTCAAGCTCACTTGAGTTTTATGATTTCAGTTTCTATTTTAAAGCTAAAGTTTACCAAAACTCAGCTGTGTAGAGAGTTTTTACTAGCGACATCTATCGTCGAATCTGTCACAAGTAGAATTATATTAGTAGAATGTAGCATGTCGTTATTAACAAATTACCTAGATTTCTTCCGGTTATGAAACGCAGCAACTTGTCTAGCATTTTAAATAAATGTCACATTTAGAAAGCATGTGTAGAAAATTTTCTTTTCACCACATGTAAAAGAGAAATTTAGCTAACTTAATACCCTAATTTTCACAAATGCGGCCAGAGAAAAGGAATTTAACCTTACGTTGAAATAAAGCAGATAAAATCAGAATTTCTTTATCAACATCAGACAATGTCAAGGAATCTTAAAATTGAGTTCTACATTTGACACCACTATTTAAATGCTTGAAAATTCGTGCAAGTATAACATACTTCAGAAAGCTGCCACCAGTAAATAGTTTTATTACAATTCAACTGGCATTTATAAATGAGTCGAATTCAGTAATAGTGGGTTGGTCCGAAATTCATATGGTAACTCAAACATGAACCGATTTCCAATAGTATGATTTGCTTTATCGCCACATGGATAAATTTGACCGACTCTAATGTTTTTTATAAACTTCAATGTAATAGTATCCTTCAATATATTTCTGTTGGCTTTACAAATAAGTGGTATTTGTTTTGCTTCTGACTCTTTATTTGGCTGAACTTGCATTATCCTTTACGGATATGAGTGTAACAGCCACTTTGGATGACAAAATATTTTACAAAATCAATATTGAAGCTCTTCAACGGTAACTCTTTCAAAACAAGTAGAGGAATGCGGGGCAAAGTGAAACAGTTAAGTTTACTTACCTGCTTCAAAAGGAACAAATGGGAAATTTCTTCTAAAAATTATTGTACATAGAGAAGGAACAATGTTTTTACAACTTTCGTTGAAGTATTACTTTTCATCTTTGGCAGTTATTTTGTACTTTCAAAAAATGTGGAAAATTTTCACCTCAAAAAATCATATGGGGCGAAGTGAAAAACAAAATATTTTTGTTGTGAAAATTTTCTATTTGGCGATTGAAAGTTATTTACATCAAATAAATGCGTAAATAAAAGAAAAAAAATATTTATTCTTGAAAAATTAACGACAGAGTAAATATACGAATAAATGAATTAATTAATATGTGAGAAATAATAAATGAGTGAATAAAATGGAGAACGAATAAGAAAATGAGTTAATTAATGACGAAATAATAAGTAAATAATTAGGTAAAAGAGTGCAAATAAATTAATAAATGAAGAAATACGTATGTGATTTAATAAATGAATAATTATGTAAACATAAGGAACTATATTTCACTTTGCCCCATCCACTTTGCCCCGCGTGCACTTGACAAATTACATCAAATTTTTAAAATTAAAAAATGCATAATATAAACAAAATCAGGACTTCAGTAGATCTCAATTAATAGTTTAAATATTAATTGCAAAATTTTGTAATTTTATAATGACAAAAAATATTTTTGAAAATCACGAATATTACAATAAAGGTTTCAAATTTTGAAAATGACTAGTATAATTTTTTTCGTTGATCTTTGGAACGATTTTTTGTTGACAGGAATCAATTATATGTCTAGTAACTTAGTTAAATATTGCTAGATTGGTGGTCTGGCAAACTACGAGAAGAAAATTATTTTACCATTTTACTTTGCCCCTTATTAATCACCTTAATCAAAATCACCTTAAGATCTAGGAAGAAAAACTTTCACCGCGTTTTCTCAACAGGATGCATGCGTGCTACACAAAAGCTAATGAGCTCAAATTCACAAAAATGCTTGCCCGTATTAGCAAATACGAGTAAATGCAGTCTAAGCTCTTAACGTTTCAGACCTAGAGTGTTATAAACTTTTTTGCAACGTAAGCCTTAACCTAGCAGTTCGTTTTACGAAGCAGACGCGCCATTTTGAAGCCCTTTCTTTAGGGATCCTAGATGCTTAGGATTTGGATATTGGAAGCTGAAAATTTGTATATGTTAGTTTCAAAGACTTGTTTTCCCCTCCATAAAATTTCATCCAAATCGGAGGTGGTCGGAGTCGACATGTTTTTCGGCGACTCTGACTCCAACTCCTTTGGTCCAAAATCCGTCCGACTCCGACTCTTCGACTCCACAGCCCTGCTAGTAACTATTCTAAGTTTAACATCACTCCCCGCCTTCCCCCTTCTTTGAATAAAAATGCAACCACGATTAACTAGTTTCAATCTGAGTTTGATCCTGATGCATTAAGCTTCTCGTGTTTTTGAAACTATGTAAAAATTAAAAATGTTTTAGGATCAGCAGCAGGCCCATGACTTCAAATTTTTCCAGTTAATTATAGCTAATAATTATTTATACTGTATTTTCTGGGATATAATCCATAGATAGCGTATACTTTTTTTGTATCTTATTTGCAAGCGTTTTTGGTGCCGCTTTGAATTTTACGATTAATCCAATAATGCCAGTTTATTTTCCGCGGACTATTTTTACTTCCTTTTACGTAGTAAAGGAAATATTGTGATCACGAAAAAAAATCACTCAAATTTGGGTCTACATTTTGATTTTGCTCACCCCCAAATGAATGTTCAGTAGTTTTTTCGACCTGTCAGCACGTGCATATGTACCTACCAACATATAAACAGCCGAAAAATCGTTTTCAACCACCCCCGAGTTAATTACGACGAGTATTCTCGTGACGTCTGTATGTACGTATGTATGTGCGTATGTATGTGTGTCGCATTACTCAAAAACTATGTGCCGTAGAAGCTTCTAGTTTGATATGTAGGCTCTGAGGATGGCCTAGTTGTGCACCTCCCCTTGTGGTTGCATTCGAATGTTCCCGGGGTGTTTTACCACTTTTTTGGGGTAAATCAGTGTTAATTTCAATGCAGACTCAAGTGATATGAATTGGCGCAACCACTTGGGGATATGACGCCAAGCTTTTGGTCACCACGTGTTTGACGCCAACGTGGCGACAGTTGGCGACAAATTTGGGGAAAAAAATTATTTTTTGAATTTCGGTTCAACTTGGCGCTATTGGCGATATTTTGCGAAAAATTCACTAAATGATGTTAAAATCGGCAATATTTAGAAAATTAACCATTGTAAAACAATTTTCTGCACTGTTTCGTGGCAGATTAGGCGTGTAAATATTTGATTTTGTTACCTTGCTCACTCCAAGCACTTTTTTTAACACTTAAGGCAACTACTAAGAAATTTACACGTAAAAGGAAGTAGTGTGGGGTCCATACCAGATTTTTTTCAATTTGCATTGCAGACTGCTTGATAAATTTCTGGTACTGGATTTAGGACTAAAAGAGAAAATTAACTGTAACTCTTAAGTCAGAACAATAAATTTGAAAACATGACGAAATGTGGCAAAACAATTTCATTTCATTAAATAAAGGCAACGGGTGAGCATAAAAAATATTTCTTCAAAATAATTCCATTAAATTAATGAAATACAGTGAACTCTCACTTATGCGCCGGCACAAGGGACCAACAGAAAAAGGCGCATAAGTGAGAGAGACGTATAAGTGAACAAGCCTATTCAAAGGACTAAAACGCAACACAGGCTCTAATGAGAGAATGATTAGGAATGTTTCTATACAAAAGGGACATATTACTACGGTTTGACAATTACTGTAACGTAACTGCAATGATAATGAGAACACAAAAATTGTAGCATACATAATTACAAAATGTTCCATTTAAAACGATCCACAAAAGAAAATTGTCCCTCTCCGAATTCTAGTTCATGCAGAAAAAATGCCTTCCGTGAGGAGTAAAGGCAAAAGATTAAAGAGGAAAGTAAAGAAAAATGCTTATTTTTTAAAGAAAGTAAATTATATTTTTGACATTTTACTGAAAATTCGGCGCATAAGTGAAATATTTATCTGTAGAGCGACGTATAAACGAATGATACTATCGTTATTTTGCTATGGAATGTGCTGGGACCATTCAAAATTGTCATATAAGTGAAAAAGGCGCATAAATGAGGGGGTGTATAAGTGAGAGTTCACTGTAATGTTTGTGACTAAGTAGCAATTAGCTATAATGCCGAGTCAGAACAATAGACTTGAAAACATGACTGAATGTGGCAAAACATTTTAACTTCATCAAAATATCTCAACAGGGTAGTAATAAAAATATTTCCAATAAGTAATTACAAATTAGTCCAAGTTCATTCAATAATGTTTATGACTGAAAGTAGTAGCAAGTTATAATTTATGAGTTTATGACTGAAAGTAGTAGCAAGTCAGAACAACAAAAATTGTTTGCATGAGTAAGTCTGTTGAAAAATTTAATTTCATAAAAATAAGTACACAGATAGGGTGAGTACAAAAACTATTTTCAACGAATAACCTACATACAAGAAAAACAAATAATTAAGTATAGTTAATAAAACAATGTTTGTGATTGAAATTATCGTATGATTTCCATAGGCGGATTTATGGGGGGGGGGGGGCATCCCCCCCCCCCAGTTTTTGGGGGAAAATCTTGATCTTTTTTTTTCTTTTTAAGAATGATAAACACGGACGAAAATTTGAAACATATTTTTCTCTTTTTGAAACGGGGTGATTATTAATTTTATAAATTGTGAAGTACAAATTCTGTTCAACTAAGCATGTTTCAAAAACTTACAGAAACAGTAATAACGTTATAAGTAATTTATAATTATTGTGTGTACTGATTTTATAAAGTAAAATGTTCAAATTTATATTTTATGAATCTTCAAAATTATCAAGGTAAAACTATTTTTAGTAACGAAACCAAAAAAACCTCACCCATCGTAGATGTCCATGTATTGATTCTTTATTAATACACGTTAATTAGCACATAAACTTGCAACGCTATAATTAAACGGCCTTGGGGGGGGGGGGGAGTGTAAAAGTAGCAGATAGTAAAAAAAAAAACCTTGCCCCCCAGGTTTTCTGTCCTAAACCCGCCTATGATGATTTCAAGTTAGAACATTTGTTTTTTTTCAAACGTAGAAACGCAATATTTTAGAAAATCATCACAGACAAGGAACACATGAAAGTCTGATTTCAAGTTGCCCTTCACGCCGATTTAACTGACCACGCGCTGTCACAAAAAAATACTGCCTAAAATTTTTTCGTGCCACCTCTGCCGCATCTGCGCACGCGCCAAGTTTCTTTTGACTTTCTCGAAATAGGGAGGAAATGCAACGAGGAAGTAGCAAGCGAACAAAAGCTGAAGGCATCGGGAAGTGCACAACCTAAACGTATCTCCCCTTTTTCAAACGGAAGCGTTCGTGGCTGCCAGGCGCACAATACGCAAACAAACAGTACCTTCTTGGATTTCGCATGTTGCATTTTAACCCGCGTGTCACCGGGCATATCTACTATACTAAAATGCAACGCTTCTTGACAACAACATCGTGACGTCTGCGTGACGTTAGCCTATGAAAAACGAGCTAGATAAAACGTCACAGCCTACTTGGCGAATAAGAGGAGATCGCTGACTGCTTGTGAGCTCCGATTGGCTCCGCCCGTAGTGACGTCAGTGCCAAGTTAAGTTGTATTCTAGTATACACTACACTGCAACGTTTCTTGACAAAAACATCGTGACGTTAGCCTATGAAAAACGAGCTAGATAAAACGTCACAGCCTACTTGGCGAATTAGAGGAGATCGCTGACTGCTTGTGCGCTCTTATTGGCTCCGCCCATAGTGACGTTCAGTGTCAAGTTAAGTTGCTGTCTAGTATAGTTTAAAATAAATGAAGAATCAACAAGTTTCCCTTCTTTTAAGCAAACCACTAAAACACTCTAAAAACTGCAGAGCTTGCAGGAAGTGAGTGAGGTGGAGGGGGGGGGGGAGTAGGTGTGCCCGGCGTCTGGTATCTGTAGTCTAATGTTTATGTAATAAAAGCAGAGGAGGTGGGAAAACCCACACATGTTTCCTTTGTGCGGCCATGGCTAGCAGGCAGCCATGGTGGGACAGATCGTTTCTTCGAAAATATTTCGAACTTTTACAAATGTATTTCCATAGTACACTGTCCGACCTCGAAAGTCGCATCTAGCGCTGTTGAACGATTCTATTTTAAAAAGAAGCAACAGGTGGATTAAGAAAATGCATCACGGCAGCATTTTTACTTTGCCCAATATTATTTTATTTTTCTTGATCCGCTAAGAAGGGGGGCATAAAGAATAAGAAAAAAAATATCAACACATTTAACAAACGAATTCAACGAAAAACAAAACAAAACAAAATGAAAAATCCCCTCACATTCCCGGTTATCTCCTATGTTTCCATCACCCCCTTTTTGATGAAATCAGAAGAGACCTGACGCATGCGCAAATTCAACGAAGGTAGCCGTATAAAATATTAAACAGCAGGGAACAAGTGCTCAAAATTCGCAAGTTAATTTTCGCAAATACATTTGCACAGACAATAAGAGCAAAAATAAAATGAAATACTACATAATTATGCTACATTCATAGACTGCCTGTATTTAATTGGAATTTACAAGTCAATGTCGACTTCGTGCTTCAGACAAATACCCAAGTGCCTGACACTGTTTCCCAAGTAGCACAAAAAACGTTTCATAAACGTTTTTAATCCGTTGTCACAGCGTTAATAACCATTTTACATCCTTTAAAATTCGAAGTGTGCTACTTGGGTTAGTACGCCCTATTGACTGCCCTTTTGTAGAGATTTATTATTATGCAGTCGAATGTAGATATTTTTATATAATGTTGGGAGTACTGAGTGTATTGTTACAAATTTTGTAAATAGTTGTTGTTTTTCCTGCTTTGCATCATTTTTACTAGTTTTGGTTTTATCTGGCGACATGTTGCAAAAGTATCTGAAGATATCACCTTTATCACTAGTATACCGGCCCTGTAACACTTTGTAGTTTTTACACTTGCCCTAACTTTAATAAGCATGAAGACATTTTTCGCTCGGAGTGGTTTTTTTTTCTTTTTATTGCTAGAGCGTTCTCAATGGATTATTTCAAGTTATGAATAAACAGAATACTCCAGATTTTACTAGAATGTTGTCGGGAATTCGTTTCGTGTATAAATAGCTGGCCTTGAACACAAGTCAGTCAGTTCTTTTCAGATTTGATCTGGTGACTCGTTTTTATTCGCTTGGGCGGATGTTAGTTCTGCTTTTGTAATTGCTTAATTACTGTTCACGTTAGATACGTGGTGCTGAGTTACTGTTGAGAGAACAGTGTACTGTTTGCTACCTAATTGCTGGATGTTTAGCAATTGTTTCCTGCTCATATTGTAAATAGTGTAAATACTTGTAAATAAACTTATAGTTACTTCCTCAAGATTGGAATGCTCATTTGAAGAAAGTTGAAGGTGCTACGGACTCGTTACAGTATTATGTCGTGAAATATTTTTTTTGGCAAATTTTGCTATTCCAAAATCTACAGTAAAACTGCTGGAATGAAGGTAATCACTGCTTTGCCCAATCACTGCTACGAGTTTTTCAGAGAGCTTTGATCCAATTAATCGGTTATCACAAAGTAGGGTATACCGACCAGTGAATGAACACTTCCAGTGAATGAACACCTCATATTTTTTATGAAAAAATAAGGTTTTGAAAATTTTTATCAGATGAATCAGTAGAAGGGGTACCTTCTTTCTGCACATAAACAGAAAAAAATGACTAAACTAGAATGCACCGTAAAGTTGGGTTACTTGGACCCACAAGGAGGTTACTTGAGCCCACAGAAAAATGATAAAATCTGGGTTTGGTACTAGCGTTAGAGACTGCAGAGTGCTTATACCTAGCGGAGAAACGAGGAACTACGTGCAAGTCTTCAACTAATAAGTACCAAACCTAGATTTTGTCATTTTACTGTAATGGGCTCAAGTAACCCCCGAGGGTCCAAGTAACCCGACTTTACGGTAACTTAACTTGGCAATGAACGTCACTACGGGCGAGCCAATAAGAGCTCACAAGCAGTCAGCGATCTCCTCTAATTCGCCAAGTAGGCTGTGACGTTTTATCTAGCTCGTTTTTCATAGGCTAACGTCACGATGTTGTTGTCAAGAAACGTTAATGATGCATTTGTCCACGGGTAGGGGTGTTCATCACTGGGTTTGAGCACTTTTTGTCATTTCAACCCCCCGCCATAAAACCTGATGCAGAACCATAAAACCTCTCCCAATTTTTTCTCCAAATATTACGCATATCACCTGAAGTGTTTTTGCTGTCATGTGGAAAATTCTACAATTTTTAACGACGCAAAGAATTTTGAAAATTGAAAATTCGTTTAGCTGTTCATTCACTGATCTGTCTAACCTTTTTTTTTTTCACATAAAACACTAACACATTAACATGTACTATCGAGAAAGATCCACCAAAACACATCCACGAAATGTTTACTCATAATTTCACATCACATAAACACAACTCAATAACTCACAGTGGACTGTATGAATTTTCTTAAACTCTTTATTAAATTGGAGATCGGTCATCTCTCGCCGACTCCCACACAAGAACTCTCTAAGGCAGGGATTCAAGTGAAACAGGCTATCGCAAACTGCAATCGCTACTGGAAATGAATTACATTAGAACGTTTCTTGATACTGGAAATGAATTACATTAGAACGTTCATCGTGACGTTTGCCTATGAAAAACGAGCTAGATAAAACGTCACAGCCTACTTGGCGAATAAGAGGAGATCGCTGACTGCTTGTGAGCTCTTATTGGCTCCGCTCGTAGTGACGTCAGTGCCAAGTTAAGTTGATGATAATGTAATTCACTTCCAGTAGCGATTGCAATTCGAAGCGATCGCAGTGCTGTTTCACTTGAATCCCTGCCTTAGTTGTCTGCACAAGGAACACTCCCACGTGCATTAATAACGCATAATAAGCACTTCACATTTGGTGGCGTTCGCAGCGCCCTCTTTTTCACCGTGTTTCACTCTTTGGGCCTTAACATACCGGCCGCCTTGACATGTTTTAACAAAACATTCAACAATCTTAAATGATGAAACACAATAATACAAATGATACACATTCGCAAAAAGAAAAAATGCAATTCACGAAAAAGCTCACAAAAAGTTTTTTATGCAATATTTTCTGGCAAAATACACAATTTTGAAATGGATCTGTTCCATTTATCCAGTAAAAATGATCCACTCAGTGAGGAAACACTTGCGGGGGGGGGGGGGTCATGACTGATTTATTAGGGAATTCCATGATTGCGCAATTGGGTTTTACACACTTGCCCTCCACGAGAGCGCGTGGTAGAGCGCATGAGGTCACTGAGACTCTTGGCACTCATCTTGAACAGATGAGAAAATCATGACCGGATAGCGGGATAATAATTTTATGGAATATTTCTTGACCGCTATCCGGGAAAAAGGGCAAATTGGCTGCCCATCTTGTTGATCTGTGTAGAATAAACAAAAAAAATTAGTTTTTTTGTGATTGTGGTGTCCATTGCTCTCCATCATTCATGACTCATGAATACTATGGAATAAGAAGTGAGTAATTCCATTTCAGTATGTCTTATTTGCAATTTTTATTGAAAAAAAAAAGTAACCAAAGATAAATTTCACAGAACCATGTTTGAAAGAGTTCATCATATTTTCAAATGTTATCAACATTATTGATAAAAAAAAAAAAAAATGAATAAAAAATAAATAAATAAATTTTGACATCTCGAATTCAAATTATGTTGTTCGCCATGACGAATTGCGATAGCTGTGTGTGAGCCCCTGCGCCACCATGTGCTGCATGGGGCCCTTGCAGAGGCAGGTCACCGGCCGGGTTGGGGAAGCACTCGGACGCCAGACGTTGGTTGACTGCCAATTCGACAGAGACTAAACGACGTTTCAGGTCCAAAAAGAAAACATTTGCAATTTTTCATCGTGTAGAAAACGTGTTAATTTTCAGACAACACATGCATTTTATTTATTTTTTTTTAAATTACAATTATTTATACAGTTACATATTTATGCTTATTGATTTATTTTTTTGTCGGCATGTTTAAACTTTTAGATAATTTAAGTTGCTTTTCCTAGAATATTACTGATCCAATGGAACATTTCAAATGTTCGTACGTTTTGCAGAGATATCCCCTGAAATTTTTTTAATGAACAAAGTTGTTTAAATGAACAGCTCAATGGCGGGTCAAAATAATGAACGATCATCTGATGATCGATCATTAAAAAGAACGACATTGCCCATCTCTGGTGTTACTTTCTATGAAAATATTTTTATTTCTAAAGCGAGTGAAAAAAGAGCAGTATTATTGAAACATTTTTGTTTTCTTGCACTTAAAAGCATTTGTCAAAAGCAGCAAAAACATGCAATTACTCTACATATTCATTTTTATGTGGAGTCCAAGCTCTAATTGCAACTCAGAATTTTAAAAATTACCAGAAAGAGACGCAATTATCGCAGCAGTTGGCTGCATTTGGCTGATTTTAAACACAGCCTTGGCTGTTTTCACAACTTTTCACGCGGCAACCCTAATCATAGAAGGTAAGAAATTTTGATTTCTGTTTATACTGATTCTGGAAACGCGTATTAGTTTAAATATGTTACATTTTTTGAAAATAGCGAACAGAAAAATGAATTTATTTTGATTGAAGTTTAAAAATAACAAACTGTAAAGAATTTTTGCTCTCTTACTTTTCTGAATGTTATTTTGTTTTTACCAAGTTGTGAACAAATGTTCTGATGAAAAATTATGTTTGTTTGCCGTTTCTATCGGTGAAACTTTTATTAGTCTAAGAGTTATCCTCAGCCATCAGTTAATTTTTTCTTAAAATAATTGGAGATTTTCCGCAGCGGAAAAAATACAATTAGGTTTTTTTGTGCTTTTTAGAACATTCATTACTAAATCTTTTTTTTTTGAATATAATTTATTTTTGAAAAAAGAAAGAACACCATTGGAAATGACCAAATATTCCAATAATAGTTCCGTTTCTTCCTAAGAAAAAAATGGCGCGCTGCAAAAATCTGCAAAGAGACATGTCCGCTCCGCAAATGAGCAATTATAAATCGTTATACTTGTATTTTCTTTCGATAACTTCCAGACACAATTTTGTAAGAAGTTTCTTTTTTATACTGATCGACAAAAAGCTATTAGAAATTCATAGTAATACTCGAATACCTAACGAAAACGAGTGTAGTTGGTGTTCGTGTCAAAAGACACAGATGCAATTAAGTTTATCGAAAGCTTAAATCAAAACTTGCTTAATGCATTTTTGTTATTCTTATTCGTTATTCCACTACATAAAAACATCATGCATATTATAAATGTAAAACCTTTTTTTTTTCTTGTTCTTTGCTTAATGTTCTGCAAAGTGATAGTAAAAATGAATTATTTTCGAAAAATAATTAAATGGATATTTGTTTCGAAATGTAAAAAATGTGAAATAAGTATTTTACGTTGTTTAATTTTCAGTTGTAGATTTACAGTCGTGGGGCCCATTGCAATACATTTTTATTAGTTATGGTCCTCGTGCGTGAAGCAAAGGGATATTTTTCGACGGAAAATTTTTCTATTTGATTCTTAAAAATCTATTTCTTTTGATGAATAAAAATTTTTTTAATAAAATAATTGATGAAGGAGTAAAAATAAAATAAAAAGATTTTTGTAAAAGAGTAAACGTGTTTCTCTTTGTATGGTCACAATTATAAAAAATTTCTCATTTTACCAATTTTTATCAGTTGTGGAAAAAAAATCACTAATTTTAACTTACTCCTTCGAATTTTTTTTAAAACTTTAAAGATATTATAAAAGTTGAGAGAGTTGGGGTATTTTTATCTTTATAAATGAAATGATAATAAAAAAACTATATCTAACAAAGGAAAATGTTCCAAGAACGTAAAAAGCAATTAATGGGCTTATCACTTTCTACTTAAAAAATTGTTAAATATGCATTTATGTCCTAAGTAACAAAATGAAAAAATAGACAAGTTGTTTTACATTTAGATGTGACAACTTTCTTTGCGAGATAAAAAAAAACAGCATATTTATAGTTTTTAATGCATATTTTCGGTATTATTAATTCATATGCATGGCATAGATATTTTCGTGATTTTTTTTATTGCATTTTTACCGGGCTCTACTGATTGTTGTTGAAGATTATTGATTTCACTGTGGAATGGTTTTGGGTTTCTCAAGCTATTATTTTATGATTGGTAGATGGTGAGTCACGTGACGATCCATGGCGATAAGATTTATTTGTTTATTTTTTGCAGACGATAAATCTTTTGCATTTTACAATTTTATTTTTGTTTCATTTATTTATTTATTTTTTAGGTAAGTCTCGCAGCTTTTTCGCAGTTCCAGTAAACTATAGAAGGCGCTGTAGTCTCTGGCTAATGGGGACTAAAAGAAGTAAAACCAATATCAACCCACTTACGTACGGTTCTTAGGGCTGCGACATCGATGACATGCTAGAAATTAAAACGTCGATGGTTTTGATACATCGAACAAAGCATCGATCTTTTTTAGACATATTTCGCACAAATTTGAATTTGCAGTAACCCGGAAGGAAAATAAAACTCCTCAATGAAAAGATAGTGTAGCTGCAATACAAGTCTATTGCCGGAAGGTTGTGAAATAACCAGATCTTTGATGTCAGCACTGACGTTTCTCAAGGTTTTCTTTTTTGAGCGTGGGGTTTTTAAAAATTCATTAAAAATCAATTATTATGTTTTAAGTTACAACGAGGGTGAAGTTTTGAGTTTTGTAAGTCTCTTAATATCAAATTATCAAAGCAAGAGTATTTAATATTTTGATTCTCTATTCAAAATGTGCAAATTCATTTTTTTTTTCATTATTTAGGTAATGTTTCTTTTGTAGCTTCTTTGCTCATCTCAGTAGGGTAAGGCAGGCACCGAGTGACCTTCTGTCTTTTCAGAGATCACAGCGTGTGAACGAAACCCTATTGAGATATCCTCACACTTCAAATTAGGTCTTCTAGGTTGAATCTCTGGCTGAGGAGTTGGCTGCCTCTGATGAGTTCCCCTCCTTCCTTTGTGTTTTCAGTTATTTCTATTGCTTAGATAGAAAAATGCATACAGACATAAAAGCTCTGGAGTGGGTATTGAAAGTTGAGCATATGGCAACAGTTCAGCTTTTATTATAATGCTCGCTAGGTTTGGCAACACCTCTTGGTTTTGATTTCACTTCTTCAAAGTTTTTGTTTATGATGCACTTTTTCATTTTGCTATTTTTTCAGAGCCATCTCTGCATACTGTTCATTTTTACAACAGTGGGTATTATGAATAGTAGCCCCTGGCGACAAGAATCATAAAAAAAATCTGGTATGGACCCCACACTACTTCCTTTTACGTGTAAATTTCTTAGTAGTTGCCTTAAGTGTTAAAAAAAGTGCTTGGAGTGAGCAAGGTGAGCATTCAAATATTTACTCTCCTAATCTACCACGAAACAATGCAAAAAAATTTTACAATGGTTATTTTTCTAAATATTGCTGATTTTAATATCATTTAGTGAATTTTTCGCAAAATATCGCCAATAGCGTCAAGTTGAACCCAAATTCAAAAAATATTTTTTTCGCCAAGTTTGTCGCCAATTTGGCGATATGTCGCCAAGTTGGCGTCAAACACTTGGCGACCAAAAGCTTGGCGACATGTCGCCAAGTGGTGGCGCCAATTCATATCACTCGAGTCTGTATTGAAATTAACATTGATTTACCCCAAAAAAGGGGTAAAAGACCCCTTTGGGAACATTCGAATGCAATCACAAGGGGAGGTGCACAACTAGACCCCCCTCAGAGCCTACATACCAAGCGAGAAGTTTCTACGGCATATAGTTTTTTGAGTTATGCGAGCCACATACGCACATACATCCGCACATACTTACATACAGACGTCACGAGAAAACTCGTCGTAATTTACTCGGGGGTGGTCGAAATTGATTTTTCGGCTGTTTGTATGTTGTTAGGTTCATATGCACGTGCTGACAGGTCGAAAAAACTACGCGACATTCATTCAGGGGTGAGCAAAGTCAAAATTTTGACTGAAATTTGAGTGAAATTTTTTTCGTGATCACAATACTTCCTTTACTACGTAAAAGGAAGTAAAAAATGATAGCTGCTTTTGTACTTTTGGTTGCTATTTTGACAAAAATTTCTACACAGCACCAAAAAAGAAATTATCTGTTAGTGATACAAGAGATTATGATACTCCACAAATACAACAGACAGAAGTTCAATGACTGTATTTTTAAAAATTAAAGATACAATCATTCCACAAGCAAAAAGTTTTGCAGATGAAGATCATTTTTCACAAATCGAGACACACATGATGCCTTTTTTGGCGAATAGTACTTAATTTTATCGTACCCGTTTTCAATGAAATGATCGCCCTTTGGTGACTGGCGACTGTCAGTCTAGAACTTTAAAAGACATCATATAGTTTTAAATTATAACATAGTCTGAACACAACGACCGGTTATTATTACTAACTATCACCAAGGTATTGTATATTTCTTCACTCTTTGCATAAATTGGTTTTAATTTTTTTACAACTGGTCATCAATAACATGGTTTTTCTTCAATTAACTTCAGATAACACTCGATTTTGAACCCTCTAATTTAGTAGTGGCATGTACGGTAATGGTATCTCATTCATCTGACCAGTCTTAACTATCGTGATTAGTTAGCAAAAACAATAGTTGAGAAAAACTTAGCATGCCACCTAGGTACTGTCTTTTTTTTACACGCTTTGTATGAATTATAGGTTTAATTTTTTTTTTAAACTGATCACCAGTAACTTTTTTTTTCTTCAATTAACTTCAGACAAGATTATTTTGTATTCTCTTATTTCGTAGTGGAAAGTACGGTAATAGTATCTCGTTCGTCTCAGCAGTCTGAACTTTCGCAATCAGTTGGCAAAAGCAATAGTTGGAAACAACTTATGTGCCACCTAGGTAGTGTCTTTTTTTTACACGCCCTGAAAAAATTATAGGTTTATTTTTTTGAAAAACCGATCACCAGTAGCTTTCTTCAATTGAGTTTCGACAAAATTATTTTGTTTTCTCTTTTTTCGTAGTGGAAAGTACGGTAATCTTATCTCGTTCATCTCTGCAGTCTGAACTTTCGCAATCAGTTGGCAAAAACAATGGTGGAAAACGGCTTATGTACCACCTAGGTAGTGTCTTTTTTTACACGCTCTGCATAAATTGGTGGTTTAATTTTATGCACAATAGAAACTTTTCATGCAATAATATTTGCCTTTATGGTGTTTTATTGATCATTATAATCGAAAATAAATCATGAAAATAAACAATCACAGAAATAGAGTTTCATCTCTTTTCCTTCTGACATTACTTTCACTGCCGGCCACCTTGTCTAGTGGTCAGAGTAGTCTGCCATGGATGGTGTGGCCTCGGGTTCGAGTCCCGGCTTGGGCATGGATGTGCTTTCTCTTTCCTGTCCTTTCTTTGTATGAATGTGTTGTTGTGTGAAAGGTTGCCTACCCTATAAACGGGGGTACCTATCGCATGCATGTACTGTGGTAGTCGGACTTCACACCAAATAACGGTACAGTTGGAAAAGTGAAGCAGCACGCCCCCAAATTGCCAGCCTGGCTGGCACACGACAAAAAAAAAAAAAAAAAAAAAAAAAAATACTTTCACTGTCTCTGCTTGACAAATTGTATACAAACTAATAACGTGAAACATAAAAAATAAAATTCCCATTAAAATAGAGATTTCAGACTTAATGAAAATACTTTTCTTGATGGAAATAACTGAAAATATGGTAGCACAGAAAATATGTAATAGGTGAGACTGATGTAACAAAGATTTCGTGACTGTTGTTACGATAACAAAACATGGCTACAATAATAAATGTCTCTCTAATTATTAACAAAGCATATATTTTGTCAAAAATGGAAGTTAAATTATAAGAAATAAAGAGTGGCAACAAAATCTAAGTTACACTAATTAAGTTTTACACATTAATTTTTAATTGTCCTCTTGAGATAACTACTTCTGGGGAAGGCTAATTTTTTTTCTTACTTTTTCTTTGGAATTATAAATTTCGTCCACATTGTTCGGCCATTTACAAAATATTTTACTGCTCAAAACTTGACATTAACTGGCTACTTATATTTTTGAATGGCACTAACTTCACCTCATAGAATTGACCATCATATTCCACAAGAACCCTCTCTCCTGCTGCAGCCTTCAATTTCAGAACAAATTTTGCTAAATTAGACTTCAAAAAACTGTTAAACTTTTGGTGATTCAGAAAGTCACTGCCAAAAAATGTTGCTGCTAATTACATGCTCCAGCTTCTGGTTTATTAAAAAATATTACTCAAATATAACTATTAATAATATAGCTGCAAACCCGGTGGTGATAGCTAAAATATTTTCACATTTCTTGAAGTGTTAGTGTGTAAAAACTTTTTTGCACGGTACAAAAAAAGATATACATACAATCGATTGTGATATGGATTTTCTTCACTAATGTTGAAGTTCTCCGAATCTTTAGGAAAATAATGTGGCTATTTCAAAAAGTAGTGTTGGCTATTATAAAGCTTTTGTGGTAATTTCACAGGAAAATATTGTACAGTAATTAGCTACATCAAAAACATATGTTTCAATTTCGCAAATTAATTTTCTTATTTCTATATATTGTTTCACAAATAAATTCATCTGCTTCTTGGAGTATTGCAGATGGTTTTTTTAGCGTCTTATCTCTTCAGAGTTTTCATTATTCCAAGCAGTTTTGATATCTTTCCAGTCTTGTGCACATCTCCTAAGATCATATAGGGTCCAAAATTTCTTAACCATGTTCTGTTTTCATTGGCAAACACTTTGATTTAACTGCCATACACGGAGAGTTAGGAGTACTTGTTTGCCCAGTTTCAATTTAAAAAGAAAAAAAGGCAGTATTTCTTTTCCTAATTTATCTTTTTAAAACTTGATTCTAAAGCTACTTTGAACTTAGCTAGATGTTCACTTATAAAAAAATTATTTTTTCTTTTTTTTCTCTACTCATTTTATAATACACTGTTTTTGATTTACTAATCTTCATATTTTCTGTGATTTTAAATTTCTCTCACCTTATATGTTGCCTTTTTGTAGCAGTTAGTGCCATTTGTATAGTTTATTTAAAGCACCAAAGTGAAAAGAGAAATGTGACTGATGTTACACATTTTAAGCAAGTTTTAAATATATTAATTCAACTGCTTTTAAATATCTAAGTGAAGAATATTAAAGATATCATCATAAATGAAGAGAATATGACTTGTTGCGATCTTGGGTTTAGTTTTGTTTAAGTAAAACGAACTTTTATACTATTTTGTGACTGACGTTACATGAATATGAGGACTAATTTATAAAAATTGTTTACAAAATTATTATAACAGTTTAAAGCTTCTTTGTTGGCATAACCAGTTAATTTCGTAAGTAAAAAAACAGATAAACTTTCAATAGCTCTAATACAAGAAAACATGTGCACAAAATGGTGTTGTCAAAACTTACCTGTAAAACTTGGAAGAAATGAGTTTACAGCCTTTTTAGCGTTTTTTTTATAAAAATTCATTCTTTTTTACATCATATGAAATCAAAAAGCTATTGGTACATTGAATTTTTTTTCGTGTGTGATGTCTCCAGTTTCGTGGAATTGCCCATAGCCGAAGTAAAATACTTAAAAGGCATTTCATGCTTATTTATGTGTGAAATTTATTGATTCTATAATTAAATGCTTTAATATTTTTCTACTTATTCTGATAAATAAGCTGTTCATGCTTTGTATTTATCATATTATCTGTAATGGATGATAAGTGAAATGTGGATCAGTTAGGCTAATACCGAAGCAAATCTTTCGAAATTCGAACATCTAAGGAGTACCATTAAAGTGTACTGCACCATAATCTTTCCTCATGCTAATCAAAGAACTGAAAGTGCATCATTACTATATTTAAATTCTTCTTCAACTGCTGCATTCACATGTAACACAACTAGAGATCTAGACATTCTTTGGAAGTTAAAATACTATGATAAAAGTCATCTAAACATTTCTAAATCGAAGAAAAGACGCCGTTCTTCGAATTAGCAGAACTTATGTGCAATCGTTATGTGCAATTTCAATACATAAATATCATCCATGGAAATTCCCAACAGGCGTCTTATACAGGAGCCCCCCCCCCGATGGGAGGTCACTGTGACCTCCCAATAATTCCCGTATTCGGCAGATTTTACTGATGATTCGGCAATTTGAAGACAATATTGCAACATTGAGATTACTTGTTTGATCGATGCATGTCCGTTCAATTTTACTTGTATCTTATCTTTTAAAAACTGAAACGGGGAGCATCTTTTAAAACAACTAAATTATTTTAATGTACAATTATATTTACAAAGGAAGCTTCTCTTGGCTAGTTAACAAAACTATAAAATGCACAAAATAAACTAAAGTCTTTCTTGAATGCTGAATAAAAATCTAATTGAAATAATAGTTACTTTCCTGTGTAACTCCAGAGTTCAGTAGTTGAATGTTGTAGATGATTTTCCCCATGGTAGGGGATGAAATGAATAACTGAAGAGTTCTGGTGGCTTTGGAGTCCACTAGCGAATAGTTCGTCTTCTTGGTTGGATGAAGCTAAAATGTAAAAGGATGTGGCTTTGGAGTCCACCAGCGAATAGTCCGAGTTGTTGGTCGAAAGAAGCTAAAATGTAAAAGGGTTAAGTTCTAGCGCAACTCGCGCTTTTTATTAAGAGTTCCTGAAGAGCATGCAATTTGCATGTGGCGGCGAAGGCTGTTTTTCTCATGGCAAAAGAGACTTTTGCATCTGGGGGCGGAGACTGTCCACTTGTTCTTTTTAGTTTTCAGGATTGTTTTTTTAAGATGCCTTATGTTTTTCTCACTGAATGTTATGCATATACGACATGTGTGCATGCTTGTATTTTATCATTCGGTAAAATGCGAGCTTCATTCTGCAAATTGGTAATTTTTCTCCTCCAGAAAATTTTAGTTCGGGGCGCCTTTGTTCCTATAAGTCCCACTGTAGCCAAATTTCTCGAACCTTTTCCACCGATTCTGGGATTTTTTCTCTTCTACTTCACTATAAAATTAATTTTTTTAATAGATTTTTCAAGCCGGGTAACGTTTGATGTGTCCTCAAACATGAATCTTTCTCATTTATGGTTGCTAACATTCTCAACATTTAGTAGAAATTGCTCAACTTCTGTCGAAGCGCTTTCCTGGAAGTAATATTAAATATAACTTATCTGTGTGTGTGTGCAGATATACTTGGACTAAATGGATTAATTCATTGACCAAAAGATTTTATTAGTTTATCGATTTCTCGGAGTTTTTCTAATGTTTTGTGGCTGAGGCTGTAGCTCTGCGGAAATGTCCTGACTTTTGTTGTACCCCAATTTCTTCAAAAAATGAGCTATAGCAGTTGAACGGACATTGTAACTTCTTGCCGAACGCTGGCGAACAGAGACAGAATCTGTCGAATTAACTACCCCAGTAAGTCTTCCAACAGCTTCAGTATTAACTGTTTGTTCTATACCAAATGTATTGGCTGCATTGAAAACGATTTCCTTGTCTGTTTAGTTTCAACACATCCTTTTTTTTAAACGTTTGCTGAACCAGGGTGAGTTTCGGAAATGTTTGTCAAATTGTAATATACTTTACAGTCTATCTTTCTTTTGCTGATTTCAAGCAAAAAACAGATTGGATATTTTAGGTAGAATGTATTTGAACCGATGCGAATGCTTCTGCTAAGAGTTAAGTAATATTGAACAAGTTTTACTTTCATGGTATAAAACTGGCAAGTTTCACCAAATTTATTGCTAATAGATTTTCTTTACATTTTTCAATTGCTGTACTCGCACGGTAATGCACCTGCTTAGAGTTTAGCGAAATCAAATGCAGCTAGCAGGATGCATGTCACTCCCGTCGTTTTGCATTAAGGAACCGAAAAATACTGAAAATATAGTTATTATAATTTTAAGAAACCGTCAAGACCTGACATGGCATGAGCATCTCGCCTCTTCCTCAGTACTTCTGCACAGACCCTGAAGTATTTCAAAATATAAATTTACCTTTTCGGAGAAATACCACCACCATAAATTTACTTGATACAATCACCTCACTTTTTTTTTGCATGAAAAAAACTAAAAGCGTCTGAAAAAATAAAAAAACCTTTTATGATTTTTGAAAAAACAATAAAACACGGACTACCAGACATGGCCTAGGCATGTCGCCTCGGCCCTTTTTGGCACAGACCCTAAAATATTGAAAAGAATTAATTTACTCTTTCAGGAAAACACAATCTCTATAACCGCACCTTATTCGGGCATCTCACTCAAGTCTTTTTGCATTCAGGAACCGAAAAATATTTAGCTTCAAAAAGCAATATTTATGAATTTGAGAAAAGTCATGGTGGCACGGGCATGTCGCCTCAGCCAATCTTCTACACAGACCCTGAAGTATTTAAATGGAATAAAGCAGTGAGTAACCGCCCCTAAGCAAGGACTAAGGCAGGAACGTGCAATACACCGCCAACTCGGCCATTTCGATCCATGGACTGCAGTTTCGTGCTTATTATGCAATCATCAGCGTGGAATACGAAACAAGCCTGGTTGGAGGTAAAAATCCTCTTATACAGCAAAGAGAGCCATGAAAACTGGTAGCTAATATGAAATTGGAATACCAGCGAGCGACCGCACTTGGTACGGTACAACTTGTAATTTTTTAGGCTGAGCTCGGGTATAAAGCAGTGGTTAACCGCCCCTAAGCAAGGGCTAAGGCAGGAACATGCTATACACCGCCAACTCGGCCATTTCGATCCATGGACTCCAGCAGTCCATGGAACATGATCGTTAAAGTAAAATCTGTTATCCGAAAAAACTTGAGCTTTCATGATGCTCTTGTGTTTATACATTTGCAGTGCTTTGCATATCTATGCGTCTCGTCTGTTAGAAGCATAAGCATCATTTCTTATTTGCAGCAGGCTATCCGATAATTGTTGGGCAGATGCATCGAACTCTCATGTTAGTTACCAATTTTAATTTACAAATGCCGTTCCAGATGTAAGACGATTTTTCTTTTAATTCGCTAGCCTTCGTACCACGTGAAATGACCATGAATGTCTGTCTAAAATCTCCAGCCAGCTCCATAATAATGTCTTCTATTTTATTGCTGTGTGTGTGTGTTTCGTCTTATAAATCTTACAAAGTGATATCAAGTGCTTCGAATGCAGTTTTGTCGGTGCATTTCTCCACACAACAAGGCGACAATGCTGCAAAACCTTTGCCTTACAGGAATCTCCAGAAATATTACATGTACGGTTCTTAATGTTTGGCAGTTTTAAGGGTAGCTTAGAATGGCCTGTTAAAATTATTGCAGCAATGCTAGGAGAAGCAACGGCTAGCGCTATCATGTTCATCTCTCGTGCTTTTGCGATAACAAGATTATTTAGGAAAGCCTTTCCTGTATCTCCAGGAGCATATCAGACAATATGCTACCATGTCCATTGAACACTGCAGTCGTAATGTAGTCAAATGCCTCCTTTTGTTTTTGCACCAATTTTGGCTTATTTTCATCGATGTATGCTGCCTAGTACATCCTTGTCATATTTTCTTTCCTTAAGTTTTTTATTTGGTGTGACTGAATCTGGATTACTATTATCTTCGAGGAAGGCCGAATCTAATGAGGTTAGACTCGCCCATTGAAATCATGGTAATCTCAATTTCGATCAGAGCTCATGTTTTAAATGTCATCATTGTAGTTTAAAACTACACTCTGCATCTGAATATGCACTTTATGCAGTAAATCTTCAGACAGGTTATTCTTGTGCGTCATGCACAATCTTGCGGGAGGCACAGAGCAGGTTTGCAGCATTACTGCATACGAATTGCGCGATATCTAATCTATCAAGATAAGCAGCTTCTAATGCTTTGTGCCAATGTTCATGATCTTTTAGAAGTCCTCCTTGCTGGCAAGTCCCCTTCTATATTAAGCAGGCCTTTGTAAGTTTGTAAATGTGTGAATAAGGTCAGGATTCGTACTTCTTGTAGCAGAAGTCCGAGGTGAAAGCATTCTAACTTGGATGGGTGTACAGTATAAATTCGTCCTAGGGCATCACTATGACCTATTCCTGCATGTTATAGCACAACTTGTCCTTGCTTTCGAGGATTCCATGTCTTATTTCTGCTGGTACAAATGTAGTGTGATGGAACTTGGTCATAAAGTAAAGTTTTGTCAAAATTATCCTGACTACAAAGTTTAAAAATAAAATGTCAATGTTGTCTCCCCTGTCGCGCTTGGCTACTCTCGGGAGTATTATTTGCAATGAAGTGGACACTAGCCATTCTCCAAATAGATACTTAAATGAATTACTGTGGGGTGCCGCTCGTGAACGGGAAGTTGAGTATGCGCCACATGGCTCCACAACTATTTATATATCGTCCCATTAGATACTTTTGGATTTCATTGTTTTCTTCTGTATCAGCTCTGGTCATTCCAAGCATAGCCATATCTGTTCTTTTATTTACATATACGAGGGTGAATCAAATATAAACAAGACTTATTTTTTAAAATAATTATTTTGATTTTAAACGCACAAACAATCATAGTTTATTTTTCTACATAATATCCTGATTTGACATTTGACACCCTGAGGTCCCCGCACCTACCGTTGGACGGTTTATCGGTTTTAGGACCCCAGGGACATTTATTACAAACTAAACATGTTACAAATAATATACAATTAACATATATAATAACATATACAATTACAAACTCAACATAAACATCTTAACAAAACAATTTTTTCTTTTAAAACATAAAATGAGATTTTTTTTTTTTTTTTTAAACAAATTTAAGATATCAAAATACATATTCATTTTAAACATTGGTAAAAGAATAATTCAGAAATAGGAATTAAAAAAAAAATATTTATATATATATGTAAAACTAGCGGTACCCGCACGGCTTTGCCCGTGGTATAAAATTAAAAGTTCATTTGTAAAATAATTGATATATCAGAAAAAATGCTCTATTTTAGTTTTATTCAACTATAATTCCTTCAAAGTGATATAAAGATCTGATATGGACCCCACACTACTTAATTTTACGTGTAAATTTCTTAGTAGATGCCTTAAGTGCTAAAATAGTGCTTGGAGTGAGCAAGATAACAATTCAAACATTTGTAGCCCTAGTTTGCTACGAAACAATGCAAAAAAATATTTTACAATGATTAATCTCCTAAAGATCGTCGTTTTTAACATCATTCAGTGGATTTTTCGCAAAATATCGCCAACAGCGCCAAATTGAACCTAAATCAAAAAAAAAAAAAAAAAAATTCGCCAATTTGGCGTCAAATATTTGGCGATCAAAAGCTTGGCGATATATCGCCAAGTGGTCGCGCCAATTCATATCACTTTTGTTAACCAATTCATATCACCTTGCATTGAAAACACTGATTTACCCGATAAATGGGGTAAAACACCCCCTTAGAACATTCGAATGCAACCCCAAGGGAGATGGACAAAAATAAGCCAAAAGAGAAAATAAGAACAGTTTTGTTGATAACAGAAACCAACAGAAATCTTACCAAAGTTTAAAAGAAGAAGAAAGTTTTCTTTCCCAGCTTAAAAAACAAAACAATACATTTTCCGAAACGAAACACTTTAAAAAAACGATGCAATATCGAAATTGATACGATATTTCGTTAATCTGTGCTTTAGGTACCCTTTTCTCGCTAAATGAACGATAGGCGCGCCAAGCGTGGTAACCCTAGCTATTTTGCGTAGTTGACTTTTTGAAAACGCGCCAAGCAGGGTCCCAAAGCATCTTCACCGGGAAAAAGACAGGGTTGCCAGAGAATTGGAACAAAAAATACTATACCTCCTCTAAAAAAAATATTACAAAATACTACTGTTTCCAAACGTTGCCAAAATCAATGTTGCTGAAATGCGAAATCTATGAAAATGAAAAAAAAAAAAAATCCGCCAAATCTTTTAATTAAGTCATTAGTATATTGGAAACAGGGTTGCCAGAAAAATACTACGCTCCTTATTTGGGCCGAAAAAATACTACCGTAGAATCAAAAATACTACGTCTGGCAACCCTGGAAAAAGAACGAAACAAAAATAAGTATGAACACGTAACCATAGTAACAACATGAAAAGTTGATTTCCGTTGATAAAATAATTCTTTTCATCTCTCTTTTCAAACAAATTTTATTATCGAGCTGAACCATTTTAGAATCGTTTGGCTTGCTTTACTGAAGGTAAGCCTTGAATTTCGGGATTCTAAAAACAATTGTTACAGCTCTCCTGATGATCGTAGAAACTTCGAAAAAACTTCATTTTGTGCAGAAAATTCCAAGCTTTCGAATGACATAAGACTTGAAAATGTGTGTGAAATATTTCTTCCCTATTTTATCGAATTTCCGCTAAGAATTCGAATAGAAAAAGAACGAAATGGAATTTTCGAAAAATCGCTTCGAGGTGCAAAACTACATGCTACAAACTAATTTTGTGCCAAGTGGCATGAAAATCGACCGAACGGTTTTGGCGCTACGCGCGTAACAGACAGACAGAAGGACAGACAGAACCACCTTCAGCTTTATTATTAGTAGAGAAGTTAAATTCCTTGAACTACAAATATGTTATTAGAAAGGTAAATAAAAAGAGAATACAGTTGTTTATTGGAAAAGGAGTGGGAAAAGGCATTGAGAATATTTTGGCAAGAATTTAAATTTGGGTTATATCGAACGTGAAAATTGGATGTTATAGGGCAATGGAAAACATAATGTTCAGGTGTCCCAATATCCCCACAAGTACAATTTGGAGAGTCTGATAAGGAAAAACGGGAAAAATATGCAGGAAAAGGACCATGACCAGTGAAAAATATTGTTTGGACTCTATGATTGATTCTAGGATATAATTTAATGGTAGGAAAAAAATTAAAAACACGCCGACCAGTGTCAGCGTGCATCCATCGATATTGCCAATCTTCTTTTAGGAAATTTTGTAATGTGGATAAAAGAGCAGATTTGGGAAAAGGTAAGCAGTCTGAATTCGAGAAAGAAGGATCTTCTGCTGCGGTGCGTGCTAAATTATCTGCTTTATCATTATCTATACCAGCGGGTGACCGAGCTCCGCTCGAGGAAAACAGGTATCGAAGCTAACTCGAAGATTTAAATTTTCAATTGTGATTTATCAAAACAATACATGCCATAAGAAAATTTGTGAAACCATTGGTGAAAAGATAACCGGTTAAAGTGCACCATTGTAAACTATTCTAAACAAAGTTAGAGTTTGGAAAGGGAACTATTCTATACAAAGATAAAGTTTGAAAAGTCATAAGAAATAAAATGTAATTGATAATAAAAAATTATAAAATTAAAGAAATGGTACAAAGTGAGCAGTGTAAAGATTGAAGTGTGTTGAAGTTCAATATTTTTGACAAATTTATTTATAAAAACCAAACCTCGTGATTCCTCGTGCCCAAAAACCCCAGACCCCCAAGTTTACCGGAGTTAATTGATTCTGGGGCGATTTTCGACTTGGCAACCGTTTCTCGTATTACCCCTAACGTGTACCAGGGAACCGAGCTCGTTCGGTTAAAAAAAAAGAGGTTTGTAAACTCGTGTTTTTTTCTAAAGTGCGAAGTACTTATTTAGATAAACTTGAAAAGTATTTTTGAGCCTTTGGTTGCAATTACGCATTCAAAACAGCCGTAATTTATTTTAAAAAACACAACCCTATTTAATCCATGCTCATCGTAAAATCACACATAATTTCATTTCATTTGGCGCCGAAGGCGCGGGAGGATTTGATGCGAATGGATGCAGAGTCTCTGTTCTCCAGTACGCATTTGGTTCCAGTTGGTTTTGACTTTCACTTCACTTCACACTCCAGGTTCCCCCCCCCCCCCCCCGTACATACCACAACTTGATTTTTAACCGGGATGGGGCCCTGAAGATGCTCTGTTCATTTTTGAAAAAAGCGCAAGGACGGAGTAAACCCTTGGCCCAGCACACCCCAGAGGTTTCGTTTTACTTGGAGGATTTTGTGACCACGAACATTTTTAACGTCCCCCAGCAACCATTAATGAAGACGGTGGATCTTTGATCGGCGGCTAAATGATCGACCCGAGACCCTCCGGTTACGAGTCTGACGACTAACCGATTGGACAACCGCGGCCTTAGGCCCCTATATAGACGAGCCGACGCATCAAAATCACCACTTTGGATCCAGCGCGTGTGTGAAGATTGTCTTTTCTGGCCAGTTATCGCTTTTTGGTAACTTTTTACGTAAATTTAACAAAGCTTGGCAATGTCCCGAAACTTTACTCTGGTAACCCTATTTCCTCAACAATAAAAAATGAAAGTGAAAGTTTATGAGTTGGATCCAAAGTGGTGAAACTTAAGCTTGATGCGTCGGCCTGTCTATATAGCGGCTCTACCGCTGCCCATACCCAATTCTAACTTTATTTTGATCGATCTCTTTTAAATTTCAAAAGCAATAACAATTCTAACATGTTGCCAAAAATTATTTGCCAAATACCATAAAAACATAAATTTACGCTGATGGGATTAAATATGAAATCCATTGTTAGCACGCGGTTGCTATGAAACGGTAACAATAAGAGAAATCATAAAGAAAATGGCGTAGTAAGAAATCTTCTCAAACATTTAATGAATCCTATCTGTAACTCCGAACTTTTCGACCGTAGCGCTTCAAAACCGGTGCCAATCGATTCCCCGTGGCCAAAAACCCCAGACCCCCAAGTTTACCGGAGTTTATTAATTCCGGGGCGATTTTCGACATTACAAACATTCCTCGTATTATAGTATAGGATTATTTGAGTGGCCCTTAACCCAATTAAGTGAGATGGAAGGATTTGACAAAAGAAGGTTTTGAATGGAAGTGGTGATAGGGTTTTTTTGAAATGAATCCAAAATAGAGAGTAGAGCAGACTGACTATCTGAAAAAATTTGTAAATTAGTTAGGTTATTATTTGAAATATAAACTAAAGCATTTTTTATAGCATGAAGTTCCGCTTGGAAGACTGAATTTTTAATGTGGAGGCGTGAAGACCACTCAAAAGCTATTGTGTCTCCTTCAAAATGGACGAACGCTGATGCAACACCCTCAATAGTTTTAGAGCCGTCAGTATAGATTCTATTGTGAAGAAGCAAATTCGGATCACAGTGAAGTACCACATTATAGTCAGTAATTTGAATATTTGAAGTAGTAAACCACTTAGGGCTCGGTAGTTCGTAATCTTTTGAGGAAAATGAATTTCCTTCTATTGTAAAATCTATATCCTCTATAAATAGTTTCCAAAGCCATAATTTTGTCCTAATTGTAAGATCAATTGGAGGTATTCCGGATAGAATGTGTAAAGCATTATGGGAACAGGTACGATAAGCGCCTGTGACAGTGAGGAGGGCACGACGTTGCATAGTAAGTAATTTTCTAGTTAATCTCTGAGAAATATTTTTACCCCAAAGTCCTGAAGCATATAAAACGGAGGTTTCAAAAACTTGTTTGTAGATTAAAATTCTATGTTTTATATGGATACCCCAGCTCCTGCCTGCGATTCTCTGGAGCGAGCTTTGAATAAAGGTAGTTTTATTTTTTATTTGGTCAATGTAGGCTTCCCAGGTCAGTCGTTGATTAAAAGTGACACCTAAATATTTTAGAGTTGGATTACGTTTGACAAAGAAGTTACCAAAAAGTAGAGATGGGGTTCGCTTGAGATTTCGTGGGACTTTGAATACTAAGGCTGTTGTCTTTTCTCTTGAGGCTGCTAAGCCATGGTCCTCAAGCCAAGAATGTAAAATGGCCAAAGATTCTCTACCGAAAGACTGAAGTTGCTCCGCAGTACTAGCGTGAACCAAAAGAAGAAAGTCATCCGCAAAGGCCTGTATTTTAGTGTGATCCGGCCATGGAATCGATAGCAGCGAAGCTGCCACCAAATTCCACAGCTCTGGACCACTGCAAGATCCCTGGGGACAGCCCTTCCTTTGCGGAACTTTAAGATAAGATGATGTAGAAGAAAAATAAATAAACCTTTGAGAAAGGAAACTAGAGAAAAGTAAAAACAAAGCATTGTCACAGTTGGTTTTACTTAGATAGTGGAGAATAACTTTCCAAGACAAATTGTCAAATGCGGAAACTATGTCAACTGAGATAGCAACCGTAAGTGTGTTTGATTGAATGCCTTGTTGAATGTTATTATAAAAATGAGAGAGGGCATGATCTGTTGATCGACGAGGTGTGAAACCAAACTGAAGAGGGTGATGAAGGCCGTTAATGGCCATGTGACTGCAGTCTAAAGAGCATAATTTTTTCAAGGATCTTTGAAATAATGGGTAGTAATATGATTGGTCTGTATGAAGTAAAATGGCGCGGATCTTTGCCAGTCTTTAAAAATAAAAGTAGAACCCCTTCTTTAAACGAAGCAGGAAAATAACCTAAATCAAGACAAGTGTTAAATATATTATACAAGAAATGAGGAAAAACTTGATGAACAATGGTCCAAATAACAGCATCAAGTCCATCGATACCAGGCGCCTTCTTTTTGGGAAGTAGTTTGACTGCAAGATTTACTTCGGACAGAGTAAAGTATGTCAAAGGAAAAGAACTTCTGTTATAAACAGAAGAAGTATTTGAGTTTGAAGAGGGCTCTTCAAATATAGAGGATATAACAGGGTTTGTGTCGGGATAAAAATGATAAAGAACAGACGTAAGGAAATCATCTTCAGAAAGGTTAGAAGGATTTAATTCAAAAAGATAAGCCGGAGTATGAGTTTTACCAAATGCTATTTTATAAGGTTTCCCAAAATTATTATTATTTAAAGTGCAAAATTTTTGCCATGTTTCTTTTTTTGCTAATTGTATTGCTTTTTTATATTGAGCAAGTGCTAGTTTGTAACTTGTTTTAAATTGTATTTTGAGAGTACTGTCTGAGCATCTTTGATATCTTCTTCTGGATGCTGCTGTTCGCTTTTTAAGTATTTTAAGTCCATCATGCCACCAATTAGCAGGAGCGATTTGGGCGAAATTCTTTTTTTTTGAAAGTTTTATTAGCACAGTCCTGTAGAGACATTATTACGGCTGTTAGAAATTTGTCTATATGCTCCATTGACTTAACAGATAAAATTCCATCTTGAAATGGTTTTATTTTAGTTTGCATTAATTGTTTAAATGGTTTAGTATTGTAGAACGTTTTATATCTGACAAATCTATTCCTTATATAATTTGTTTGGAGTGAAATAACTATAAATTTGTGATCACTTAGGGAAATTTCCTGGCTGACTTCCCAGGAGAGAGGAATGTCTAAATTTCTACTAAGGGTCAGGTCCGGCCATCCCTTAGCGTGGGGAGTTTCAAAAGTGGGAGGATGGTTCCTCGTATTTAAGACTACTATGTTATTGGTAGCTATAAAATCTAAAAGTTCCTCGCCTCGGGAAGTATCCTGACGATATCCCCAAGTGCGGGATTGAGCATTGAAATCCCCTCCTATAAGTACAGAAGAGGTGGAAGTGGCTGTAAGAAAATTGTTTAAGTCGGTTAGTAATGGTTCTATAGGTTCAGAAGGAGAGACATAAGCTGAAATAAGTATAAGGGAAGTCTTATCCAGCATAATTTTTGAAGCTACAAAATCAAATGAGGTGTAAGTTGAAAAAGGAACAAGTTGGCTGGTTGGAAAAAGTATTGCAGCCCTACCACTCCCTGAAAGGATTTTCCCCCATGACAAGGGAATATTGGAAATACAATTTCTCGACAAATAAGGCTCCTGTACTAGAAAGACATGGGTATTAGCTTGACTTGCATACTGTGACAGATATGCTGTAGGGGAGCTAGCCCGGTGTAGATTTATTTGTACTAAATTTAATGATGGCAGATTAGTAGAGCAGTATGAAATCGGGATCGAAGTGGAGAATTTGTTAAGATCCAATGGTGCAGACGGAAAAATGTCAGTTGCAGAATGCGAAAAAGTATGATTTAGAGATAAAGAGTTTGAAGCAGTGTCATTATTTAAAACCCTATTCATATTGAAATTATTATTGTAATAATTTTTAATTTCTAAGATTCATAAAGGAAGGAATAAAATTATTGGTATGATAAGCATCTTGACAAAGAATGATGTCATGAGGAGAAAGAGAGAGGAATTGAAGTAATTGATCAGCTGCTGCTCGAGTATTGGCAAGGTTGATTTGGAGAATTTTAAAAGCATAGGAAGACATAATGAACAAAGAAATTAGTAGTGTTTGGTAATAGTTTTTTTGTTTTGAATAAGCGTAGAGTAATGAGGGCAAGTGGAGGAGTTTGCAGAATGAAATGTGTCAATAAAGCCATGACGGAGACAATTGATGCAGTTGCTAGATGTAGATTGGCAAAGAGAGGTTAGGTGGTCATATCCACAATTGGCACATGAGGGTGTTTCAGCATTGCATGATGTTTGAGAATGGCCGAATTTCTGGCAGAAGTTGCATCTTTTTAGGCCAAAAGTTTCATTGATTCTGTATGTTTCGAAGCCGAGAGAGATTTTCCTTTTAGCTATTAGAAGGTGAAATGTTTTTGGTTGACAGCTAATTATCCATTTTTGTCTGCCTCCGTTTCGTTTAATATCCTGATTTATAAACACATTTTTCTCAGCGTATAAGTAATTTTTTAATTCCTTCCAAGTAAAAAGAGTCAGGTCGTGTTTGTAGCCAATTGCGCACATATGCTTCAACCTCATAATCGCTGTGGAATTCTTGCCCTCCCAAAGCTTCCTTGAGAGGACCAAAGATGTGGAAGTCGCAGGGAGACAGGTCTGGACTGTATGGAGGGTGTTCCAGTGTCTCTCAATCCAGTTGCTCCAATTTTTGTACGGTCAGGGCTGCTGTATGGGGACGAGCATTGTCATGGAGAAAAATAGCTTTTCTTATCGGAAGGTCTCGTCTTCTGCGGCGATATGCAAGTCTGACCTCAGTCAAAATTTTGCAGTAGTATGCCGCAGTAATTGTTCTGCGTTCATGCAAAAAATCAAGGTGCAGTAGGCTAAGCTGGTCAAAAAAAACTGTAGCCAAAACCTTGCCAGCCGATAATCGTGACTTGGCTTTTACTGGTCCGGTTTCTTCTTTCTTCCTCCACTCCATACTCGCTTGTTTCGACTCAGGGGTGTAGTGATGCACCCACGTTTCATCACAGGTGACAATGTGAGAAAGAAATGGGTCTCCTTCTTCCCGAAATCGTACAAGAAGACGCTCACACTTGAAAACGATTCAGTTTCTGGTCAACTGTGAGAAGGCGAGGAACCCACCTGGCACACACTTTGCGATACCCTAGCTCCTCTGAGAGTATTGAGTAAGTGCTCCCATAACTTATTCCAACCTCAATTGTAATATCCGAAGTTGTTAGATGCCTATTACCTTTAACAAGTTGACGAACACTGCCGATGTTGCCCGCTGCAATGCTGGTGCGGGGTCTGCGGTCATAGCTCTCATTTTCAACACGTTCACGGCCCTCTGGGGGTGCTGGGCCAAGGTTTTGCTCGACCCTAACCAGAACCATAATGGTGGCTGGAGAATATTAAATATGTCTGGTCGCAAAGTCTTTTTTTTTCTTTTTTTTTCATGAATTTTATTTCTTTACAATTAAGAATTAACAATATTTGCAGAGGAGTGTTCATCAAATTAACCAATTCACTCAATCAAAGTTAATTAATGCAAGAGATTAACTAAGATCTAATGTGGGAGGATAGATCTTAGAATGATCTTTTTCAAATTTATAAAGTTCAATTCAAGATTACTACATTCGAATGTCTAATCTGTTCTCAGCCCGTCTTGCAGATAATTCAAGCTCTGAGACCATCTCTGATCGGATCCGAGCCTAATTTTCCATACGCCTTCAAAAGCCAGTCTGATTCCCATGCAGCTTTCTCCCTTGTACACCATCAAGTTGCCCTTTGGCACTGCCTTATCAATAGTGGATGCGACCTTAAGAGCCAAGAATTGCCACAGGTTCTTAAATTCTAACGACCCTGAATAATCCCTTTGGAAATTGGTCAAAGGGGTCATGAATCTAATCAGGCTGGTTTCTTTCCGATAACTTTTCATCACCGCAAGAAACTATCTTATATTGTGTTATTACGTCCTGATTATCGCCTTGGACGATCTGTTTTACTTTCGTATTTCTTGTGGTGCACTCTCGGAGTAATATTAATAGATTGAAAGCACTACATCCCTTCTGACGTAAACCCTCCATTCCACCCTCTTGGCCATTCCAGCACACCCTCTTCTTTGGATCCAAGCAATGCTATGGAGCCATCCGCCGCCACAAACATAAGGTCCGGTCGATCATTATAATAACTGAAACAACGTTCACGGCCCTCCACAAACTGTTTATGCCAAGCAAACACTCTAGCTCGCTACAGCGTCTCTTCCCCGAACTGTGCAGTCAATCTTCTCAAAATTTCGGCGGTTTTACACCTTCTGCAGCTAAAAACTTGATTACAATACGTTGCGCAACAGAGGAATTTACCTCCTGCTCGTACATCGTAACGATGGACACTGAGCGAGCTCTACACTGAGCGAGTCTATGATGATGAGTCACATGCTTCCCCCATTCCTGACAAACCAACCTAATAGCCAATAGCAGCGGAACGTTCTTCCATCACTACTGCGCGCGCAGGTCCATAAGTCTCGTTTATATTTGATTCACCCTCGTATGAAGAAATATTTTTCAGGTTTCACAGAATTGCATATTTCCTCATTTATATGTGCATTAAATAAAATTGCGAGCAAAGGAACGCAGTATGGAGTAAGTGAGTATTGAACTACCTAGTTATTTTCGACAATAACTTCTGCACTTTTGGGATTTATGATGGCCGTGAATTCCACATCCTGTTGTGATGTTTGACTATAAAGAGGATATCTATAGTGTCCACTTTATGTTTACTCTAAAATATGTGTGGGTAGGACTTTGTGCAACCCATCCTTCATGCATGTGAAGAACTTGAATTAACTCTTCCTCGGGGATATTGAATCATCTTCTTCGTTACTATCTCAAAGAGGATTGTGTCTTCAAGTGGAACAAGAATTTCTGCCTTTAAAAATTGATCCACTCTCTGTACGTCTAATGTTTTCTTTAGCTAAATGAGGATATACGCAAGTAAAAGTCCTCTCTTCTTCCACTTTATAGCGTACCTATGGCACCTAACCTCCCCAAAGAGCTTCGAATTCTTTTATAAGATTCATGACAGTTTTCTGCTCCTGGTGAAATTTCCTTGCTATCGGATCGAGGAAATTCTGTGGTTTGTGCTTCACATAGAGCTTTTCTTGTATTTCATTCCAGTTTGTGTTACACGTGAATGTGATAAACAGGTCCAACCGGCCGTTGTTCCTGACGCAAGTCATGGATGGCATCTTGGAGTTCTCTCCTATCAGCAGTATTTGGCTTACATGCGTACTAACTGGTATTAGCTTCAGTCGTCTCTCAAAAGTACAGTTCAAACTTCTAGTGGAATATTTACTGCAGTTGAATTATTTAAAGTTTGACCAAGTACTGCTATGTTTTATTTGTTTATGGAGGTAGGTAAAAAATGGCAGCTATCGTATACAGTGTCCAACCTTTCTGTCGTAAACCTTCAAAGAATCCTTTGTGAAAGAAGTGTCCAGTTTTCTCTCGTACAGGATCCCCCTCAGGTGTGGTGTAGCACGGCTAATAATACAATGAGTAAGTTATCAAAATAGTTTCGAACGAGCAACGTGTATATCCGTACTAGAATCCTAATCCTAATATTTCGCCAAATGCTTTAAAAAGTGCTGCTGTGGTACTCTTGCCTGAACATTTAGCACCATTTTAAAAAATATCAGCTTATATAATAGATTATACGGTGATCCTTGCATGAGCACTTGATTAATCTTCTGAGAGCACCTAGCACCCTAGCATATGATCTCGTCCAAGGCCCTCATGGACATGGATTGTTATCTACTACATGGCATAATGCCATCTTTAAAGGTTTTCTCAGATGTTGTCTGATATCCCCCCACCTCCATGTTCGTTTACCTTGTCGTGGTGGGGCAAGGCCAACTAGAAAGACAGGCCCCGGTGCGGTGGGAGAAAAAGGAGGTCACGTGACGAACTGTGTGCATCGTCGGATCGCGGAGTGCGCTTCCGTTTCGACTCCGGACATACGCTTTTTTTTTCGTGAAATGCTTGTTTGTTGAAAACAACGATCGATTTTTTTTCATTTCATATTTGGCAAAATAAAATTGATTCACTCCATGCAAAAATGTTTAAAAATTTAAAAGCAAAACTGTTGTTCCAAATAAAATGAACAAATCAAATAAACAAGTTTTTCAAAATTTTAATACAATTTCTATGTCTGATAAATAATATAAAATATTGAAAAATGTACATAATCTGAACAAATGATGAAAAAAATTCTCACTGAGCAATTATTACTTCAGTTAAAATTTGAGTTAGTCAAATCTTATAACTGTCATAATTGTTTTCTTTGATGATAAATTTTACTAATTTTAAATAACTTACCTCCTATACAAATAATATTTATAAAATCATTTCTAATTGCAAAATCATACCAAATTAAAGTGAGATTTCCAAGGTCCATTTAAAAATAACTATCAAACTGTATTTATCCTAAATACATTTGTGATTACTGCAAAATGTAAAGTAAATTTAATTTTAACTATGAATCCATCTAACTAATTTTCTATCGCTTTATTTTAAAATTAATTCTCAGCTTTTGAGCTTTTTTTTGGACCAACACATTGAATATATATACACTTAATTTTGCTTTAAAATTTATTTTCAATATTTTAACACCTCATAATATTCAAAAGAAAATGCGTTTGCTAAATTAAAATAATACTGTGAAAACGTATAAAACTAGCTTACATATATTGTGAGTAACAAGTTTATATTAACATGTATACGATAACAAAACGTAATTTGACAATCAAGGTAACAAACTGGCCATATAGATGACCCCCCCCCTCCCCAGGGAAGATTTCAATGAATGCTCTTCAAATCCACTTTTCTCTTAAACCCCCTTCTGTTTACTCTAATAATTTTACTGAAAATAGACCATGATTCACTTTTCAGAAATCAATGTTAAAACATATTAAGAACAGTCAAGTCTTCCCCATTTCCTTAACAACACCAAAGTGAAACTGGTATTGCGTTTTAGAATTTTTAACGCACTTATGCATTTTAATTACAAAACTTCCTGTCAAAAATTTTACAGTATAGTAATATGGAATTTATTATTGACTTCAATTCAGCCTTCTTGTGCATTTTCAAACACCCAGACTAG
>JAXGGA010002692.1:0-10000 GCA_038373865.1 Uloborus plumipes
CACACACACACGGCTATCACAGTTCGTCATTGCGAAAAACATAATTTTCATTAACACATTAATGCCTAGCGTCCCTTTTTAGGGACTGTCCAAAAAAGGGCCTGAATTTCCCCCCAAATGAACATTTCAACCGAATAATAGTGTTCAATTAGTACCTTGGTATTGTTTCAATTCGTTATTAACAAATTGCAGCACATAACCATTATAAAGTGCGTTCTGTAGCAGTTTTAACAAGATCTTTATCAAAAATGACATCGTTCACAATCTCAAGAAAAAAAGCTAAGTTTTCAAAGTTATTCCCAGCTTCCCCAGTTTTTGTTAAGTGCTGATTTTATTTCTTCTTATAAAATGTCTTTTTAAATTTTATATCGTAGGCAGAAAAACATTTTAGTAAAAAGAGTATGTACCCTCTGAGGTCTATCGTAACTTTTAAGGGACGATTTTTCTTTCCTTAATTTAAAAAAAAAATTAACATGATATTTTTTTAATTATTTTTCCTGTCCATTAAACACTGTTTGTAACCAGTATACAAAATATCTTTGGAAAAAAAAGTCAGGCATTAATGGGTTAAAAATGTCAAAATTTACACCCCCCCCCCCCCTATCTTATTGGTGTTTCCAAATATTCAGTTAATGACGAGTCTAAAAATATACCAGCAATATTCCTTTCTACGAAGTCCTCTGAAGAAAATCTTACCTCAAACTGTTAACTATTGGGTTGCTTTACCATCTGTCTAAAACATTTCATATTTGTGCAACGTGTCTACTTAAATGGTCTCTAGTTGAATAAATATTGTTGAAAAATTGGTTACACCATTATTTTTTCTTACATAAACTTGAGCATTGCGATATACATGTGCAAATTAATGTTGCTGCTTATTGGGTCCTCGCTATTTTCAGGACCTTTCCTCAGGATCTGTGATCCATTCTCCCGCGATCGCCGCATAATAGAATTTTATTTCACAAATTTAAATACATTTTTTCCTCTTAAAAATAGGAAAAAATGCATCGACATTCATCGTGCCGCTTTTGTTCATTATTATTATTTTTAATGCAAATAAATCGACTAAAATGTGAACTCAGCAGATTAAATACAGTAACTTTAAAATCTAGTAATTTATAACAATTACCCAAAAGAAAAACTTAACGATTGATGTTCTCACATCGTTAAGCAACGGTGACTTTTTCTTTGAGGAAACGTAAATTAAGGCAAAAAACTTAAAGTTAATTAAAAAAAACAGTCGATTACTCCAAAATATGACTTTTATTGACCAAATTGCAAAGTAAGCATCCTGTACATCATATTTCAAGGTTCGGAACATAGTACATATTTATGTTTTTTCAAACTGCGGATTCCAGTGTTTATTAAACGATGCTCCGTAGAAGTAAAAATTAGTTGATAAAAATATTATTTAAAACGCAGTGAACTCGAGTAATAATTTACTGATGATTTATTCCCAAAAGTTTCTCAAATACAGATGTGAATATTTCTGAACACTTCATTTTATTACAACAACATGTAATAACCCAAGTAGCACACTTCGTTTTTTAAAGGTTGTATAAAATGGTTATTAATGTTGTGACAACGGATTAAAAACGTTTATAAAACGTTGAAACGTTTTTTGTGCTACCTGGGAAGGGGACGCCGGTAGATTGAATCAGCGGTTAAATAAATCAGCCATTTTATTGAGTCAAATCGTCAAAAACAGAATCGAATCTAGCTTATTGAATTTACCGTTTAATTGAATTAAAACTGCTTAGAACAAATACGATTCATATAAGCGGCGACCACTGACATCGATTAAAATATCATTTAAGTTGCGTTTGAAGATTAGGAAGAAAATCTGTTCAGATAATGATTCGAAACACGCATTTCATACTGATCAAAATGTACTGTATTTCCACATTTATTTCCACCACCAGCGAGAAGAAACCACGAGTTTAAACCAGGGCCGTAACCGGACCTTAGTTTCGGGGCGGGTTTTGCCAAACCTATTTCTCGTGAAATCTACAAAGTCAATAAAATTTGCTTTCATGTTCTATATTCTGTTCCCTTTAATCACTCTTTCTTTTGTTATGCATGACATCGTCTGATTAAATTTCTCTGGCCTACCCCCTTTATATAATCTTCCGTCCAACACGTGATCTTAGCCCATAATATTTTTGCGCACACCTTTTCATTCACTTAGTGAATTTGCCTTTATTTTTTTTATTTATTTACTTTTATTACTCTGTTTCGTATTGTCATCTTTTCATATCTCTGTTTTTTGTAAGTCCTTTGTTTTGCTGTTTTTGTATTGTATCCTGTTATTTGTCTTGTACTATTTTTATTGTATGTAATGTTTTGGTGTTTTGAATAAATTTGGACACCGACTCCGACTGCCGGCTTACGAAAAAGACCCTGGCAGTCATTTTACGGCAGTCGGTAGATGCACTCTATATTCTGTTCATTTTTGTTAATAGATGTTAAAAGGGTATTAACCTGAAAAATGTAAAAAAAAGGGGGGGGGGGAGACTCATCTATTCAATGAAGAAAAAAAAAATCTTAATGGATAAGTTTATTCATACACGCGCATTCGAAGAAGTACTTTCGAAATTTGTATCTTACGGACACTTATAAGATGTGTTAAATATAAAGTTTAGTTCTTACAAATTTGAAGAATTTTGGGTTTTTTTTTAGTGGCATTAAAAATTCAAAGGAAAGGTGTAGGTGTATTGTTAAGAAATTATGTTTACAATAACGACAATAAAAATAAATAGTGCAAAAAAAAACACTTAATTCGTGCAATTATTCAATAATCATAATTTCATTTTTCAAATGCAGTTTCAAAGGAAATAAGTAAATTAAAATAAATAACATAAATAATTTTTTCAGTGAGAAACTACGAAAAGCATTTTTGTAATAGTTTTGAAAAATTTTGAAGGGGCTCTGAACCCTCAGTTTAAAAACCTCAGTTTAAAAACATTGTAAGCTTTTTGAACATTTTATTTGGTTGCTCTAAAATAATGCTCAGATTTGAAAAAAAAAAATTATTAGTTTTAATAGACTTAAAGTATCAAAATAAGAAAGATAATTTGCTGTTACTTTTTGAAAATTTTAATGACGCTTAGAGTGAGTTATTCCGAAATAGACCAAGAAACTTATTGAGTCCCCAAAATTCTTCCAAGTTATGAATGAGTATAATGAATTAACCAAATCAAAATAAAGACATTATTTAACTTGTTTATAAAAGTTTAAAAAAAATATTTGCCTCGTGTTTCCAAAATTAAATTAGTGAAACATTTTTAAGTGGATCAAGCATCAGATAAAGCATAAAGTTATTCTCTCTAAGTTTTTAAAGTATTAAATTTATCCTTTGAGTGAACTGGCCACTTGCAGGAAATTTAGCTCAGGCAATGACATAGTATTTTCTAAGCTGCTTTTTTATAACACTTATTTCCATTTTTACGATTGAAGCATGTATTGCAAAGCCTGATATATGACACACAGAAGCAATATCCCAATGTTCTAACATAAAAGAGTACTTTTACGAAGAAAAGAACCTGTAACCAGTTATTAATGTTAGTTTAACATGCCCTTTATCCTCATTTCAGCGTAATTTTGGCGTAGATCTTGATTAAAATATTTTGATATTAAGAAATACAGTAAATGAATGATATGAAAGTTCAGTTTTAATTTGTATCGGGAAAAAAATGCACAAGATTTCTAGAATGGTCAATAAACGAATGAATGTCTCATTTTTCTGAATTTTTTAGACTAAAGGACAGTTATCAGCAAAATGACTGAACTTTTAGTAGTTGTTATTCTAAAGAACAAACTTAATTATAAAAAAATACTCCTTTTCTTGAATCAATGTATACTTTAACGTCAAATGACGATATTATTTGTGCTTTGAAGTTCAAAAGCTGTTAATTGTAAGAAAAATTAAATCTCTTTTTGAGTTAATTTTCAGACGATTTTTACCTCAATTGAAAATGTTGTTTTTGTTCTGAAAATTAAAAACTGGTGATGTTGAGAAGTTTTGACTTAAACTTCCTCAAGTGTAACATATCAAAGTGTTGAAGGACTTCATCATGTAAACATTGCTACGCATGAAATCATTTATTTCACGCAAGAAGTAATAACGAACATTATATTCATTACTTTGGTAAATAAAACGTCATTCAACGTGCCAAAATGTACGAGCAAATCTTTCATCAATGTCTGTATTTTTCCATGCCACATCCGACAAAAGAAATACACAAACACTGTAACTCTCGAAAAGTATTAAATCCGGAATATTCATCCCTCACACACTGTATCAGCCAAAATAAACACGCTACAAAATGATTATAAATTTTATTTTGGCTTCAAAAGATGGATCGCTTCAACACGCCTATTTAATTAGCTTTCTTACAATAAATTATGCTTATAACTATCGCGAACAGGTTGTAAATTTATGAGGTTAAACTTTTTCACAACAGCAATTATTTAGAAACATTTTTTCCTTTATTCCCTAAACAGAAAACATTTTTTCACTTAACAAATTTAATACCTTCTCTGTCAAGGAAACTCATTTTTATCATCCATGCGTTGAAAAAAAAATATTTTTTCTTGACAACAGCAGTAAATTAAAAAAGCGTAAAACTTCCCATTGAAAGATGGTTGCAAAGTTATGATAAAGTGAAGACGGACGCAAGGAGGTAGGGCCGCAAAATACATGTTCAATTTGTATGTAAATTAGGGTTATTCATCAATAAAGGCTTTCTCCCAGTTAATATGCCGGCTGCAAATAGGTTGAGTAATGTAGTTAACGAGCTGATAATGATAATATTAAGTTGGAGGCGAAGGGCAAAATCAATTGTGAGGTCCACAATGTTTTATTAATGAAGCCACCTAGGAATTTTTATGACTCTTGAAGCTAATTTGAAGGTCAAAGCTGTCGAGGACGGAGCCGGGGATAGAATTTCTCAAACACTTTTTTGATCGATGGTGCTTTTGAATTCTGAAAACAATTGTGCAGGTACGTGGCATAGTTGTAGTAGCATATTAGCTCTGGCTCCTGTCAGTACTGGAAGACCTGTAACGGTCGCACAATAATTATGATGCTATCGTTATGTAATGACTTACAAAGGATATTGCGTGATTTTGCAGTAATCGGGTTTTGAAGACTTAGAGTTCAATCGGTATGTGGGATAAGGGTGAAATTCGCAGGCCTCTCATTTAGGGGGGTCAGAGGGGTCAACTGCACTCACTGCCTATGAAAAATTAATGGACTTTTAAGTAAGGGAGCGTAGTTTTTTTTCCTGGTATAATTTACATCAAATACATATATCCGCTTTGATCCCCCCCCCCCCCGGCTGAAAATATTTGAAATGACGGACCTGGAAATTCTCACACACAATTTAAAAGCAAACCTGTAAATAGTATGAGCAAAAACATTAGATCCTATGTTTTACATAGGAAGTTGCATCATCAGAACAAAGGGGTGTGGGACCTCCCAGGCAGATTATAGATGACTCCATAAGCTCATTTGGTAGGGCGTAGTGACACTGCCCTTTTAGAGCATCTTGGATTTCTTTTGAAGCTCTGTTTCGCCTTTTGGATATAATCACACCCTGTTTTTAAGAAGCTCTAAACTTAAAAGAGTGAAAATCAAAATGGAACAAAACACTTACAATGCTAATTGCAAAGTACATGATTGGCACATGTCTTGCTGCCACTATCCTGTGTTCAAAAATAGTTAAATAGTTAGATAGATAGTTGTCCTAAATTCTGACAGGTGTCTCATTGATTGTCTGCAAATTTTTTTCCAAATTAGTACGCAAGTGTTGTAACTGGCCATTTTACACCGGAAAATAATTAGTAGTATTAAAGTTTGGGTTATTGGTTGATAGAAAATATATTGACTACGATTACGCTTATTTATTGTATTGAATACAATACACGATATTTGACCATAGTTGGTTTAGTTACAAAAAATGTTATGCTTAAAAGCATAATTTTAAAACAATTCAGTTTGATTAAGCAGTGCTAAAAACTGTTAATGTTACAATAATTATGTTCACGTTAAGACGTATTCAAAACACCACAGCTTAACTGAAAAGATTATGATTGAGTAAGTAAAAAAATATTGAAAACCTAATTAAAACCCTTGAAAGATTGGAAATATTAATGAAATATGGCAACAACACATGCCTACTTTCATCAGTATTCAGTATTATAAAATACAGAACAATCGACTTAAACACGGTCATCAGTTGTTTTTATAAAGAGTAAGAGGTCAAAAATGACAACTGAGAGTAAAATCATGGTCGTTTAATTGAAATGTTTATGCGTAAAATACGACTAACAATAGCTAATTTCGAACTCTTTACGCATCTAAATGCACATACATTTATAAATACGTAATCATTTAAAAATAAACTAATTATAAAAGTAATGAAAATCACTACAATGAATGTTTATTACAAGGAGGAAAAATCCCCAGAAGCAACTAACTATTCAACCAGAAATAGATAAGAATCTCAGAAAATAAATGTAACCGAATGAAAAATAACAAACATAACCCACTTGGGGTTCAGTCCAACACTACGATTAAAATAAAAATAAAAAAGTAGAAATAATTACCGTGGGAGTCTGCCTTACACCACTGACCCGAGAATAGAACATGCCACGAACTAGAACAAAAAGAACTAAGTTGGCATAAGTTAAGTACCATTCAATTAATCCAATTTATTCCTGATCGAGCACAGACGGTTTCATACAACATCCATCAAAGCCTTTTCTCCAAATGAAGCTTTAAGACAAGGATTTCATGAATATTGAAAAGTAGCGGTTTCGACTTTGACACTAAGCTCTCAAGCCTTCAAGTCTTTCACATAGATATCAGTTAATAAATCCTTTAGGAAGCTCATAATGAACTTTGTTTTAACTATTTCAATTTCATTATTTAAATCATGAGAATTCGGACGAATTCTAAAAAAAACGTAAAGGCTGTAAAATCATAATTCTGAGAAACCCATTTTTACTTAAACAGGAAAACCAATTTTTCAGACTTGAAACAGGGAAGTCAATCAGTAATCACAGACGTAAATAATCAATTTTGTGGAATACAAGTTTTTTTTTTTTTTTTTTTGGAATCTAAAAGGGTAGCCATTCAAACTATCTGTTTTCGCTGTTTTCAAAATAAGACAATCAGGGAAAATCTCTTAAACACTACATAAAAATCCGTACAATTGATGCATAACAAATCAATAACATACCTGCAATATAACGTTCTGAGAGCTGAAGTTTAAATGGAAGTTTCTTCTGGAAGAAATTAGAAAAATATTACTTATTGTCCAACAGAGATGCATAAGTAAATATGTTAACACATGATACCATATGTTAACACATGATACCATATGTTAACACATGATACCATATGTTAACACATGATACCACATGTTAACACATGTTGAACCAAATATATTAAAACATGATACCTAAAATTTTACAAATTATTCTTCCTGCTATGCTTAATGATCCAAAATGATACAGATTTCATATTTTCTGAAACATTATACAATTGTTTATTTTCTGAAATTATGGCAAGCCTTTTAAAGGCAGAATTTCTACCCTTTTTGGCTCATTATAGACAGAGACAGATTTAGACAAAAGGGGGCCCGGGCACAAACAGCAACTAAGGCTCTTCCGGAGAAGATAGTAGCAATTTTAATCAAAAGTAATAACTTTGATATTCATTTTTAGAAGGTCGCCCATGGCATGCCTTTTTTATTTTAGATATTAGAAGGATTGGCGACGTTCAGATGATTATTTTTTGGTTAACTAGGGGGCTCTGCCCAATGCTCGCTTCGCTCAGCAACCCCCGTTCGTCGCTTGTGGCGACTACCTCATCGCCTTCGGCGGCTCGATCACCAACCCGCTTCTGGTGGTTCGGAGTCCAATCGACTATATGCCACCGAATACGGCGTTTCCGCAGAAAAAGAAAATAATACCCTCCCTCCACCTTGACGTTAATCATTTTCTTTAACTGAAATGTTCACATACTCTTTAAAAGCACAGTAACAGTTCCTTTACAATTTATAATAATTCGCCAAACAAATAAAAGAGATTCCCCTCTCTATCATGATATAAAAAATGGAAAAAAATCCACATAATTAAGGAACATAGTAAAATATCTAGCGCAAGCAGAAAATCCAGCTCCTTTCCCTGGCAGAAAAAAAATTAACTCAAACACGCAATGTAATTCATATGAAACCAACTAAGCAAAATAAAATACCATAAGAGAAATAATACAACCTTTCTTAAATGTTGAAAAAAAGTCAAGAAAATATGCGATAAAAGCAATCCTGTATGTTTCGTTGAATTAAGACGTGGAATAAACAAAATGAAGAGTCACAAGTTTTGCTTATCGAACGCGACCTCAGTAAAAAGATTTCGGAGCAGTTTGGTTGAATGTAATATAATTTTGCTCGAGGCGAGCCTTGAAAAATGGCTAAATTAGAATCACTTCTATCTCCTATTATAATTAACGGAGAGTAATGGAACAGAAGTCTTCTTTTTCAGAAAAAAAACTCTTTCCAACGATACATAACATTAGGGAGTGGGGGGAATTTTTTGCCCCTTAATTTGGTGAAGAATGTGAACTTTAAGCTTAAAAAATTAATTAAAAAAAAACTAATTCGAAAGTTAAAAAAATGGCTCCGAGGTGCCAATCTACGGGGCTCGAACTTATTTTGTACCAAGTTTCAAGTCTGTAGGTGCTATGGAGCCGCCTGGACGCAGGCCAGCCACAAACATCCTTTCACAATATCTTTGAGCTTGCTCTTTTTTAATATATAGAGATAATAAAATACATTATATTTAGAAGCACAATATAATGACTCATTTTAGTGGAAAATGACCCTTCGACTAACATGGCAATAACAAGTACAAATTGCGACAATTATATAGTAAAAACCATTGTATGCTATCATATTTAATGCATAAATGAAATGTTTAGACGCTACTTAGTCTATTTTGTAGTTTATAGTAAATTATATTAAAATGCTTCTTTTTGTTTTACATTCTAATAAAAGACATTAATAACTTAAGTTTATTTGATGAAAGAACAAACTTTTCGAACAAACTAAATGTGCAATCTGAGAATTTGTGGGAAAATAATAAAATATGGAACCATGACCTTACCGACCATTTTCGTGCATTTAGACGAGAATCAGAATGTAAACTCGAATTAAGGTAGTGAGAAACAAACGGATTCACAGGCAAACTCTAGGACTTTGTGAAAACCCAAGTAGCACACTTCGTTTTTTAAAGGTTGTAAAATGGTTATTAACGTTGTGACAACGGATTAAAAACGTTTATTAAAAATGTTAAAACGTTTTTTGTGCTACCTGGGAAGTTTTCTGATTCATGCTGCATAGCATGATTGAGAAAATCAGGGCTACTAGTATCATCTCTTGTCACAAAACAGATGAGAGTTTCTCCTATTATTTGTACTACTTATATTCAACTTTTTCATTCTTAACCTTCTGTGTATTTCAATTTTAGTGGAAAATTTTAAAGCTATAAAAACTATAATGAAATATGTGATATCTTCCATGCCATCTTTTTTTACAAGTCAGAAGAAGACCCTCCCAAGTAAAAAAATAATGGGCACTTGTTGGTAAAAAATCAAGCCAGTAGCAGCAGAGTGAGTTTTTTGTGCATTTTGTAATTGACGTAAAGTGGATGCAACTAATCTATAATTCATATTAATGAATAAGCTGAAAAAGAAAGCGGAGAAAATCCCCGTCCCAGACCAGTGGTCTGTTGCTCTTTTCCCACGTGCCAGCCCTTATCCATCATCCACGCTCCCTGAATTAGAGCAAGTGGAACCCGGGTTCAGCAGCTGCGGATGACATCCACTATTCAAATGGCTGTCCTCCGGATCAGGGATCTTCGGAGGACTTCACGCCGATTTCTCATTTCAATCTGTCCGTGACGTCATCAAAGGGGGGAGAGCGAGATAGAAAAC
>JAXGGA010002692.1:15000-116516 GCA_038373865.1 Uloborus plumipes
GACTTCCTTCCCATCATCCGGGTACTCCTACAGGAGGGGGTGGTGGGGCAAGCGCCCCTTTACCCTTTCCTTATCAAACCTTTATTTCTCTCTGCTGAAGTGGTGTAAATGGTGTAACTAATATGTTGTTGGGAAGCTTGCTCTACATGTTGCAGGTTCTTCGACGTGAATGGAGATAATGACTCTCGGGAGGCTGCTAGTCCCAGAGACAACAACTTTGGAGTTGATTGATAGAATAGGATTACGATCAAGTTCAGAAGCTAAAGAATTAAAAAATAAATTTTGTTTTCTGTGATGAAAAAGGAACACACTTTTTGTATGGTATTAATCTATTTCAGTATGTATCAGTAAAACTACACCACTGAGTGTCCGCTGAAAATTTATCAGTTATCTTACTTTTCCGAACTTTCAAATAGCAAATGGTCGAAAACCTATCTCGAAAATGAAATTAGGGGATCAGAATGAAAGCTTTGACACCATTTGCGAATTGCAGTTTTGGAGAAAACATGCTCAAATGAAGAAGTGATATTTAGTCAAGTCTTTCATTTTATTCAAATGAAAAAGTACGTAATATTAGGATAGACTGAAACTAGACGTTTAGTTGCAGATGAAATTTGTCCGTTCATGTTTTCACGAAATGAATAGGATTGCGATCGGGCGTTCAAAAGCTAAAGAAAGTTTTGCTTTTGGAGGGGAAAAAAAGAGAGTCTTTTCACATGACCATTTCTGTATGCATCAGTAAAACAACACCATCGAGAATTCAATGAAAGTTTATCAGATATCTTGCGTTTCTGAATATTTAAATGGTCAGGGCTGAATTTCACCCCGTGCCTCCCATAGGTAGATCTGAAACCTGCCCCCCTCCCCCCCCTTTCACTCTAAACCTAATAACTGATTAATTTTTACTAGGGACATATTTTATTTTTATGAAATGGATAAAAATAAATATTTTTTAACAAGTAGAAATAGATGTCATTAGAGAAAACAAAGAAGATATATTTTCGTTTCAAGGATTCTAAAAAATGCACACAAAAAATTGAAGCCCTACTCTTAAAAATTCGTCCCGTACCTATATTGAAAGTGAAATTAATGAATAAGCATGAGTTCTTTGACGATATTGGTGATATGCACTTGTGGAAAAAAATAATCAAATGAGGAAGTGAAAGCTACTCGTGTTATATCCAAATAAAAAAGCACCGAATATTAGGAGGTATTATAAAACTTGACATGTCGTTTAAGAGGATATTCTTCAGTTCATGTCTTCCCGAATTAACTCATTTGTAGTACGTTTACTAAATACGCACATAAAACTCCTGTATTTGGAAATGGCGTTGTGTGAGTTGTGGAAATATGGTGGTAAAAGTAATATTTCTCGACAACAGTTTCGCGCAATTTATAGTAGTCGCAATAATGGGACAGGATGCTCATCTAAGTGTGATGTGGAAGAGTAAAATTGTAATAGATGTTATTTGAGAACTACTTAACAAGCATTTCGCATTCGTTTCCAACTTGGCAGACATTGTCCTTTTTGGCAAGAAAAATCATTAGTGTTGGGAATATCACTGTGTAGAATATTTCTTGAGTTTCGATCAGACAATCAGAGCCGCCGAGAAGTTGTGTCAGCCTAGTCAGAAACTAGGCTAGAAATCGGAGTAATGTAAGATTTATGAACTTTCTTGTGAGGAGGGAACCCCGAAACTAAACTGACAAGGGACCACTGCCTTAGCCTTGCTGACAATCACAGTGAAGCTGTAGGTTTAAGTGTCAAAAAACTTTGAGCCTTCTTGGATGGGTGCTCTCATATGATCCACAATTCCCTACATGTTCTCGTCTGAGAGTTAACAGGCGTGATGGCATTTAGCGCAGAGCTTATGGCTCTGAAGACTGATATCCAAACATGAATATGGTTTTCCATATGGACCAGGATTATATCAGTCAAGTTGAAACAGTATGCAGAATGTGCTCTGATTAGTTCTCCAAAAAACATTACGAATGTGCTCCTCCACAACATACAACAATTTCAACTACTGCAAATAGCCACCTTTACTGTTATGAGTCGGTACCACTTCAATAATCGTATCCCCTCCACAACTCACTCAGGACCCTCTGGAAATACGAAAGGCTGATGTACCGCACCCTGTTCAAAGAATTCAAAACCATGTTTGCACGAATACTCAGATACAATGAGAAACAATCTCTTTAGTCCATACTGTAATTAAAACTACGAAAACTCTTTGAAGAGAAAAAAAAAAACATTTTAATTTTCACCCAAAAATATGTAATTAATTCCTCGTCATCAAAAAAATACCATCCAAAAAAATCGTCTCAAACATTCATTCGCGAACCTACGTGTTTGAAGAAATATTCCTAAATGCTACTTACAACGCTGATGTTTTCAATTTTTTTCCCCACTTCACCCACCTATATTATTGTCATTATTGCGGCGCTAATTATTTTGCTTTAGTAGAGCGTGAAGTTTCGATTTTTACGCATCCCGACTCTTTGTTGGGGTTCCGAAATGTTCCTCTCCCAACAAGAACAGATATCTCAGCTTGATTAATTGCACGTGTAACAAAGTACAATTAATTTTTAGAACCCCTTTTGTCCGTCCCTCCTCCCATCCCATTCGTTACTTTTCTAAAGCAAACAGGGACGCAGAAAAAGTCCCCGACTTTCACTCGCAAACGCGGATCAATGGCGTAATTAAACGTATATCGCTAATTGCGTTCTTATGCCCGCATTAATCATCCGTAAACTGTTCTAAAATACAGTGTTGTTGACTGCCGTAAATTATTATTTATAACAATGGGTTTTCGGATAGAATGTGATTTGAGATGTCGTTGAGGTAAAATTTATTTCCGCGGTTAGGCACCAATTGTACAACTTTCTTTCCTGCTGACGATTCGTATTTTTGGGAATTACACTGAAAAAAGGGGTGTTCTCTTCAAAAGAAGCGGTGTATGTTTTGAATGATGTAAGCAATTTGTGTTTTATCGATCGTAATATGAGTTTCTGATTTGTAGAATTTACACTACTAACGCAGTTAGATTTTTCAGGTCAGTCCGCAGAATTTTAGCAAAGTTTTTAGTTCCTGCTCCATTTTTAGTATTTTTCATACGGAAATAAAGTGGCTGAAGCCAAAAAGATTTTTTTTTTTTTTTGGTAAATCAAAAATTGCGAGTTAGTCCGTTTTTTAAATGTTTTTTTTAAATTCAATGGTTTACTAAATTACTAAATGCCACATATATTGCACAAAGAAACGTGTGCAATAAAAGAGCCAAAAGCCGTTTTTCAAAAACAATAAACTTTATTTTTTCTTAAGTTATGGTGAGTCGAAAACTGCGAGTTGAGAGTCCGGATTTTATTTTAAAAATTGGAAGGTTTACTAAATGCTATAAATTTCATAAAGTAATTGAGGCATGCGAAGAACTCGAAAACTTCTAAAATTTGATGAAGTTTTCCTGGTTATGTTACGTAAATCTATGGTATTTTACTTGTAAAAATGGTTAAACTTAATATAAAGCAAAATGCGGGAAATTTAGGTTGGTCATAACTCATAACAATCATTATTCGTGTGTAAATAAAGGTAACAATGTTTCCAGTATGGTCGAAAATCAAAAGATCTCATCGGGTGGGGGGGGGGGGGGGGGGGGTTAACTCCCCCAATAGGCCCCTAACACTAGGTTAGAGGAAAAAAAATGAGTTTTTTAACATCATATTTGAAACCTTTTTTTTAGATGAAAGAGGCAAACTGTTTATTTATTCATTTTTGTATTTATATGGGCAAGTACTCCCTCTATCCCAGATTAGTTGTTACATTTGACTACTTTTGAACTGATCATTGATACCGATATGATTTTGTTCAGCTACTTGCTACATTGAAAAAAATATCTGGCTTAAGTTATAAATAATTTTACAAATGTAAGTCGTATAAACTATTTTTAAAACTGAATAGTCCGAGAGCCAGGTGAAAATTTGGTTAATTATTTCCTCTCGATAGATAATTGGCCATACGCATCAGACAACAGTATCATAAAGCCCTATGACCGTCAGCTGCGGCACAGTGGGGGGGATGAGTAGTTGGAACCTCCCACGCTTGAAGAAAAAAAAAAAAAATTCAGTCATTTCCTCTCGCCTAAAAATTTACCAGATGATAGCTTATATGTAACTATTGATAAATATATACGTCAGCTGGCTGTATCTCGGTGGAAAAATTGTCAGCTGATACTTTGAAGGTCGTTACGTAGAAGTTAGCTAGAAGCATTTACTGACTACACTGTTCGACAAAAAAAAACCTTGAAAATGCTTCTGGTATTTTGAAGGCTGATTCTTATGTAAAATGACCCCCTGAATCCGAATATGACCCCCGTTTTCAACCATCACGTCCCAATTTTTTTTTTAAACGCCCCCCCTTTTTTTTTTCATTTTTCCTTAGTTTCAGGGCTATTATATTTTTTTTTGGAGGGGAAAGGAGCCTTATATTCACCAATAAATTTTTTTGAAGGTCAAGAGAGACTCAAAGTTTAAAATCATGAGCACCGAGAAAAAAATCGGGGAACTTGGGGGGGGGGGGGGGCGTGGCCCCCCAAAATATTTGAAAAATCACCAAAAACGATCTTTTTATTCTAGTTTCTTTAAAAAGACCTTTAAAACATTTTTTTCGGTGCAGAACCAGAGTATAGGATCCGTTCCTATGGCTCCTGGGTCAGAAAAAATTTTCACGCTGTAAAATTTAAAAAAAAAATAAATAAAATAATGCTTTAAAAATCGCACTTTGCACTCGAGTTTTAAAGCAGGTCTTCAGCCAAAAAAAAACAAAATTGTGGCTGATTCTTATGTCAAATGACCCCCTATTTCCAAATATGACCTCAGTTTCCCCCCTCCACCCCCTCTTTCCAGAGAGTCCCCCCCCCCCAATTCAGAGTCATTTTACTAATTCGGAGGGGAAAAGTACATTACGTAACCCGTTAACATAATTCTAAAAGGCAACAGAGGTTCAAAGTTCAAAATCATGTACATGTGTACCAAAAATATAAACTATGGCGGTGTACCCCCCCCCCCCAAAAAAAAAAAAAATCTTCTTTTCTTGTTTTTCTAAGAGACGTTTTAAACCTTTCCTTTTTTTTTTTTTTTTTTTGTGAAAAATCAGAGTATTGAATTTTCTTTTCTTTTTTTTTGGGGGGGGAGGGGAGAGGTATACCGCCCTAGTTTATATTTTTGGTACACATGTACATGATTTTGAACTTTGAACCTCTGTTGCCTTTTAGAATTATGTTAACGGGTTACGTAATGTACTTTTCCCCTCCGAATTAGTAAAATGACTCTGAATTGGGGGGGGGGACTCTCTGGAAAGAGGGGGTGGAGGGGGGAAACTGAGGTCATATTTGGAAATAGGGGGTCATTTGACATAAGAATCAGCCACAATTTTGTTTTTTTTTTGGCTGAAGACCTGCTTTAAAACTCGAGTGCAAAGTGCGATTTTTAAAGCATTATTTTATTTTTTTTTTTAATTTTACAGCGTGAAAATTTTTTCTGACCCAGGAGCCATAGGAACGGATCCTATACTCTGGTTCTGCACCGAAAAAAATGTTTTAAAGGTCTTTTTAAAGAAACTAGAATAAAAAGATCGTTTTTGGTGATTTTTCAAATATTTTGGGGGCCCCGCCCCCCCCCCCCCAAGTTCCCCGATTTTTTTCTCGGTGCTCATGATTTTAAACTTTGAGTCTCTCTTGACCTTCAAAAAAATTTATTGGTGAATATAAGGCTCCTTTCCCCTCCAAAAAAAATATAATAGCCCTGAAACTAAGGAAAAATGAAAAAAAAAAGGGGGGCGTTTTAAAAAAAAATTGGGACGTGATGGGGGAAAACGGGGGTCATATTCGGATTCAGGGGGTCATTTTACATAAGAATCAGCCTTCAAAATACCAGAAGCATTTTCAAGGTTTTTTTTTGTCGAACAGTGTAGTCAGTAAATGCTTCTAGCTAACTTCTACGTAACGACCTTCAAAGTATCAGCTGACAATTTTTCCACCGAGATACAGCCAGCTGACGTATATATTTATCAATAGTTACATATAAGCTATCATCTGGTAAATTTTTAGGCGAGAGGAAATGACTGAATTTTTTTTTTTTTTCTTCAAGCGTGGGAGGTTCCAACTGCTTATCCCCCCCACCGAGCCTCAGCTGACATTCACGAGGCTTCATAGTTCGATTTTCTGCTGCGTTTTACTAATTATCACTTGAGAGGAACTTGGTCATATATATCTGTTACTGGCTCTCGGACTAGAAGATTAAAATCGTTTTGAAATTTAGAACTCTTAATGATGTGGTTGACGCACTGTTTATGTAATCTTCCTATCTTTTTCTCTCTCCGTCCTCTTTTTTTTTTCTTTTAAAAACCATGCTGTGCTTTCATCTTTTACTTCGTGCTTCTATAATGTAGCAGAAAGATGACTTAAATTAAAAATGTATCTCACGTATTTTGTAGTAGAAATGAAAGATTACTTCGGGAAACCGCAAAAATGCGGAAATTTTCTAATCTTAAAAGAATATATTATATTAAAAAATGTCAGCCCTCGTCTTCCATCTTTCACTCCCGCCCCACCCCCACCAGCTCTCTCTTTTTTTTCGGACGTGACAGCGTCCATTCCGCTGACTAGGACCATCCATCACTTTTGAGAAAAGTGTGCGAGCGAGAGAGGATGGAAAAATGATGCGGAAGAGCGCGGATCGTCAGAGGCAGCCACTTGATGGATGGATGATGGCTGGCGGTCGCCGCCGTTGCATGTCAGCCTCCTCCCTCCTCCTCCCCAGCTCTTTCTCTCTCGCGCTGGATCCAAACGCCGCCTGGATGCTGAGATTGCGAGAGTATTCAGTTAGTGGTCGTAATTAATCGTACCACGAAAGTACTAAGGCAATCCTGTGAGATTTAAGATCGTGATAGTAAATGCCATACGAGTAAACCATCGAAATATGACGAAAAAGTGTGATTATTAATATTAAAAGCATTTCATGCGAAAATAACATACTCAGATTATATTTTCAACGGCATTGACCTTCCCCAGGTAGCACAAATAACCTTTAAACGTTTTATAAACGTTTTTAAGCGGTTGTCACAACGTTAATAACCATTTTGCAACGTTTAAAAAACGAAGTGTGCTACTTGGGTCTTTTCCTAATCGATGGGGAAAAAACTAGCAGCTTCTAGTAGCTTATGCATAAATTTTCAGAAGTACCTACAAAGGAGAATTCTTGGGAAAGCTCTTGGTCTGCTAAAATTTTGAAGGAGGATTGATTTGAGAATTTCATTTTGGGGTGGCTCTAGTTTCTAGAAGGTGTTTCATTGAATTTGAGGAGAATAGGTAAGCTCTGTATATTTATATGCAGTACCAAAGGAATAAAATGTAAAGTTGTAAACCACACATAGAGGTAAAAACATACATTTCTATGGTGTCAGGCGCGGATCCAGAGGGGGGGGTCATGGGGGTCATGACCCCCCCCCCCCTTAACCTACCAAATATAGCAAAAAATTGCCTTTTTGGGACTTATAATCCGAAAAAATTGCCAAAACCCTCAATTTTTGCACAAAAATTGCACTTTGACCCCCCCCCCCTATCCGAAAATGACCCCTTTCTTAGCCAGAAGCTGGATCCGCCCTTGTATGGTATAACCAAAAAGCCGTTTTAGAAGGGACTTCTAGAATTTGTAGCTCTAGTAATAAAAAATAGACATTAAATTGGCGAATTCGAAGTGGCAAAAAAATTAAGCATTTGATTTAGCTTTTGCTACTTTATGCGTCTTGCCATAAACAAATATTTAGACCCTTTTAAAGAAACAAATATTAGATATATGAACTGTCAAAAAAATGAAAAAAAACAAATAGGGGTTGAAGATTATATCAGCTGAGCGCATTTTGAATAGGAAACACAAAAAATATCATTGGAAGTTCACTTGGATATTATGATGTTTCTTATAATCATTAGTTTTACCCAATATTCCATTTTTAGAACTTAAAAGCGCATCTTCTTCACATTTCCTGCCACAAGACCCATTACTGGTAGTCTGAAAGTTTTATATTTTTATAATAACACAGGCCAACGATGAAAAAACTTTTTTAATGAAAATACCTTATTCTTATGTTGTTTAGGTTGCTGAATCCAAATATGATGCTTAAAAAGTTGTATCACCCACCATTTATTCACATTTTATAGTTACATTCATGAAATAAAGAAACATTTTTAGAATTTAACAGCTTTTTCATAGTTAAGATAACATGAAAAAATAGGTCTAATGAACAAAGATGATGTTGGCAGCACTGCTGAAACACATGCTACAACATGATGGGGGATTACTGTTGGTCACTTCACCGGGAAGTTCAGCAAGCTATTCATCGCAGGAAAAGCTACACAAGAAGCTTCAAGGAAAAAAGGGAAAGAAAATATAAAGCAATTCCAGTTGACAAGTGAACCTTGTATCATCACATAAAATTACTATTCCAAGTATTTTACTGTAAATACAAACCATTTTTACGATTCTACAGTGTTTCATTGATTTCCCTATATACTGTAAATGGGTATTAGACTATATAATAAAATACATTTTGCTTGGAAACTAAGGGTGATACATAAAAACTACAAGCAGATTTGGATTCAGCACATAAAAATCTATCAAGATCAGCTATTAAAAATAAAAAAGTTTTCAAAAAGGTTTTTTTTGTTGGCCTGTGTAATTATCAATACAAACCAGCTTCAACTATTCCTTTTTTTTTGAGCGAAGACCCTTTCCATCTTCAGAAAATATATCACAAAATAATATTCAAAAACGGTTAATATCCCTTTGGTACATCAAGTAAAAAATATTAGAAAAGTCTTGCTTTTTTTATTTAAAATGTTAATTTGAAAATTAATGTAATTTACTAATTCTTAGAATTAACTTTTTTTCCAGGTGTCCCCCTCTCCTTAATTATATTTTGTGTCTCTGATAAATTACATTAACTGTCAGTTTTTTTATGCGCACTGAACGATTTTGTTATGTGCACTGAAAGATTTTATGTGCACTGAACAATTTTTTTGATGTGCACTGGATAGTTTTCAAGTCTAAGAAGGTTCCTTTGGTTCAATATTAGTCTAATATCTCTTTCACTATAATTTTTATTTTGACTTGCGGAATTCCCAGAAGAGTATCGTGGAACCCCAAGCTTCCTCACTCCAAACTTAGGAGACCCAAGAATTCTAAATCATTTTCATCCATCTATGTAGAGATTGTTAGGGGCACACATCATTTCTAACTGATCCTCTTCTTTATGTCATAAATTTAGTGTTAATCTCGCTGTCTTTATTTTTATAACAACATTACTAAAATTGTTTCGACAAGTTTTCTAACTTTAAAACTTCGTTTATATGTTTATTTCGGCAATAAAATTCACAATTCTAGACGTTTTATGCTTTTTATTCAAAAACACTTTTAGAACTTTTTCCTCAAATTCACTCAAATGTAAATAAGTCTTCAGCACAGTGTAGCCTAAGAAAGCTCTTCTGCCATTAAACCCAAACACAAACCAATTTCATCGGAAATTATAAAAAACCACGCCCACGTATATGATAATACATTGATTTCTCAAAGCCAGAGGGGCCAATTCCCCTCCCCCCCCCCCGACCCCCCCCCCCCTAAATGAAGGGCCTGGAACCAACCAACCCTAAGGATAAAATTATGCCTTAATGTAACCCACCCTCCCTCGTAGGCAAGACACAATGACGGTTGTGCTAGTAAGTCAAGTAAATTTTAGTACCATAATGTTCACACATAATTCTTTTCTTATTACCATAAAAATTCAAAATTTGACAAAAATGACTGACAAAATAAAACTTTGCAACTTAGCGCACAATTTCTGCAAGACCACCATTTTAGAACAAGAATGTACCTCCATCATTTCTAGGCACCGGTTTTCACGGAACCATCCTCCCTCCCAACAGAACGACACGACGGAAAAGGATAAGAAAATAAAATTGAATCGAATTAGGAGTGATTAATGTCAGTGTTCGTGGAAACAGGAGTAAAGCCTTCAAATTACCACGTCGTCCCTCGCACGAATCCATCTTCCCGAGACCCCACCCACTGCACATTGATTGATTGATAGATAGATATACGGAAAGGATAAGCACTCAGCGTTAGAGAAAAGTGCTCCGTCTTGATCAGTCAACTTAAAACAGGGAATGACGCTTTTTTAAATCCTTCTTTTACATTTTTTTTGGAGAAGATTCGTTGAAATTCGGCATTGGGAGAAGATTATGAGGCTTTTTACTTTGCATGTTGAGGTTTAAATCTTTTTCTATGTGTTATCTAGTTTGAGATGTAGTTAATTTACCATGGCGTACAATGTAGTTAATTCACAATGGCGTGGAATGAAGTTGATGCGTCACAAAACGTAAAATTTGTGTCATCGCCGGTTGGATTTTGAGCGAAACAATTAAGCCTTAAATTTAGTAAAATGTTTTGGGAGGATATAAAATCTTTTCTTTGGTTCATACAAATGAATTTGCGTTTAAGAAAAGCCAAACTGCAGCAGCTAATTACGAATGTGTATAATCATGTGTATAATTCTCACCGTAACCAACTGTTCATTAAATATTAAATTGTATGATACGTTTACGTTGCAAGTATGTACTGACAGTTCGGTTACAGCATCCTGAAATTGAAATTTTGCTCTTGTTATGGGCTCATCAGCCTGAAATAATCAGCAAACAAGCTGCTGGTAACTGACTTTACTGAGAGGACATTTACCTCTACACGGTAGAAATTAGTTTCTGGCTGTCGTAATCGAGCAGTAGTTTCATGCATGTAGTTCTACCTTAGCACTGGCTAAAGGCGGATTCTCTTAGCTTATGCGACATGTTGTTTCACGAGAAACAAAATTTCGCAGACATTTTTTCTTTGTTTGTAAATTGTTTGATGGATATGCATCTTACTTAATGGTAGTAAACATTAGGTAATATAAAAAAAATATTTCACTTAAATAGATAAATAAATTTAATTACAATGCACTTGAAACATGGGATGTCAATGTAGTCAAAAATGAATTGAACATATTTAAACATTTAACAATGTTTTCAAACTACTGACTGTTGCAGTGAAACACAGGAGAAAACGACCTGCTGAACGAAAAAGTAGTCAGTGGCGAAACTAGTTCGTCAATTTTAGTCCCGTTAGATTTAATGAAATGAGTACATACATTATATATTGTTCCTAAAACTTGACGGGAGAAGTTGTTTTTGTCTTCCTCAGACGAAATCTTTTTTTTTTTTCCTTTTCTTTTCATTACTCTTTCACGCAGTCAACTAAAAACTAGAGACTTTCAGAATTCAGAACTCTTCTATCAGAATTTTTCAAAATAGTGTCAAAATAACATTTGCATCTAAATTACAGGTTTGAGATGCATAACTGGTGTTTTAAAGACATCTCTCGCAAATAAGCTCTTCCCTATAATCTAGGGGGAAACATAAATACATATATGTGTTTTCTTTCTCATTTACTTGCAAACAACAACATGTATAATTGTTTAAAAAGAAAAAAGTCGCTTATTTTAATATTTCTTCCGACTTTGAATTTAAAATAATCAAAACAAATCATAACCTATTCATACCCTTTTTAAACATAACTAAATTAATAAATTAAATATTGCACGGCAATTTAGTTTTAATAAATATATTTCGATTAATTGTTGTATTAAGTTATCATATTAATCCCTAATTTTAGTTGCAGTAATGCTGCAACTATAGCTCATGCTCAAACAATAAGGCTAGATAATAATTTATTCAGATTTGAAAATATCGTTGCTACACAACTACAATTGAATCGCTAGTTAAATGAGCCCCCAACTCTAAAAATACATCTCTGATGACTGGTCGAACAGAAACTACAGCGCAACAAGGTAAATTATGACTAAAACTTCTATCATCTCATAGAGCAAAATCGCTTGACATCATCTCACCCTAGAGACGTTGGTCATTACTCATACTCGGAATAGCAGTACGCATTGTGTCGTCCTTTATGCAAAACTGCGAGTTTATTATATTCTACTAAATCAGGCAATATACCCCGCTATTTATTCGGATTGCACAACATCAAGTGATAGTTTCCTGAAATGTCGCATATGATCAGCAAAACGCGCCAGCATCATGATTAAACTGAACAGAGTTCTGACAGCAATTTCGGCCCATTCAGTATATGATGTACAAAACTGATTGGAATAGATAAAAATAATATTCGCTACGGTCGAATCATACATTTTATATAAGATCGCAGAGAATTGGGTCTTTTGCAATATCTACATCAATAAATCTACCGCATAGCAGGGATGTGTGTGAGGTTCTATCCTTCGCTCGTATAAAAAGCGATGAAAAGAGAAGTTTTCTCCGAGAAACTACTTCTGCACTTGGTCTATGATGATGATTATGGCTGGCTCTTTGCAAAACGAACTTGGCAGAAATGACATCATCTTTTGCTTCCTTTTTCGGGAGAGCCTAGGAGTGGTGTGACTGAATATTTGGTATTAAGAAGCAGGAAGGGTAAAGTAGGCGAGAAAAATGACTTCAGATTCATAAACTCATGGGAAGATTTACACAAACGGAGAGATTCATAGTGAATGATTTGCAAAATGAGGAGGGATGATTGATGAATTAATTGCGTCTTCGAGAACTGCAGTAAACAATAAAATTATCACAAAATCAAATAATGGCTTTAATATGTGCAGTATAACGACACTGATAAAAAACAAGTTTAAAAAACGAGAAAAAACGCTCGATTGCTCAGCCTCCACGACCTCTCTCTTCCATGGTGTTTTAGCACTAAAATTTAATCAGCTCCTGCACATTTTTAGGGTCTACATATGGACCAAGTTTTTTCTGATTACACCCGTTACTCCCTCAGATGGGACATGCGAGCACATATATGCACCAAATTTCGTTCAAGCTCTAGAGGCAGTTTTTTCCCTAAAGTGCTTACAAAAAACCAGACACACAATTTTTTTCTTTCGAAAATGGTTGAAATGGACTCAGGACACCTCTAAACGTGCAAATTCGAAATTTGAAATGCAATATGATTTCTAAATGTTAGACTTTAGAAAAAATCACAAGAAAAGGCATCCACGTTTACTTTTTCAACCGAGGAACAAGCCTAACATGACATCCTTAACCGGATCCTTTTTTTAGTCATGTGAATGATTTTATTAACTTATACTGAAATACGCCAACAATAATGACTTTTTCCTTTTAAAAACTGCAGCTCATTTACAAAAATATTGCCAAATTTCACGGTAAAATCAAATTAGGAAAAGATACAGTAAAACCTTCATGAAAACATTTCGATTAATATCAAATCTTTAATTCAAACATTTGCTCACCAGCACTATCAGAGAGGAAGAGAGAGAAAACGTTTGGGCTCTTGGAGAGGAGCGCAGTTCAAAGCGGTTTTTTGTTTACTTCTTTCAAATTATTTTGGCATGCGCATACTGATTCAAGCTTTTTTTTTCGGATGAATGCGAGATTTTCAAATTGTTCTTATTAAAATGAGAGCGTTAACTATCCTTTATTTTCTAAGGAAGGGGAACTAAATTTTCATAATGTCTCCAATTGTAACTCCTATTGTAAACTGATTCTTCCTATGAGACAATTTACTAGCAAAATAAGACTGCGCAACAGTCTTCACGAGTTGGTTAACGTTTGAAAAAAGGGGGCGTAGCCCTTAGTATTATAACTAAACAACAATTTAAAAATTCAACTGCAATCATTAAACAAATATCATCGATAAAAACCTCATTTATAGCCATCTGCTTCAGAGGACCACCTCAAACTAGCTCTAAAATTTTCAGGAGGTGAAGGGACCACGGTGAAGGTGTCACACCCAAGTATGCCATATATAGGAGGGGAACGAATTATTCATTTTGTTCTAATCGAAACTTATTTTGTAAACTGCTTCTTCTTAGCAAATAATTTACTAACAAAAATAAGTTTGAGTAACAATCTTCACGGGTTAGTTAACATTAGTAAGAACTAGGCGTACCCCCTAGTATTATAAATAATACAGCTTAAAAATTCAACTGCAATCATTAAACAAATATCATCGATAAAAACAACATCTATTGCCATCCTGCTTCAGAGGACCACCTCGAACTAGCTCTAAAATTTTCAGGAGGTGAGGGGACCACGGGGAAGGTGTCACACCCAAGTAGGCCATATTTCATCGGGTGGAAGGAATCCGGCAGTCACGCTCTCCAGACGTGATCTCATAAAAGCGGGATTTCCAGGCGCACTAAAGTTGGCAGCCAGCGCTCTCAAAAAGCATTCCCCAATCGGCCGGCTTCGCCCTAATGAAGAGAAATGGCGGGATGAGATCGTCTGACATCTATCCTTTTATGGCCAACCCTTCCCGAGATCAACCTCAACTTCTTTTTGCCCCCTCATCAACCGGAAACATAGCATTCGATCCTTTTCAAATGAAAATCTGCAACGATTCCGGAGGAAAAAAGGGCCTTTGCGGTGGGTCGTTAAAAGTTGCATTTCGACTCTGGGAAAAAACTGAACAGCAGTCTCTGCACGAATTGCATTGATATTACTTGATTGTTCACAGTGTCTATTTTTTTACACGCACATCCACATACAAACATGTACAATTCTATACTTCCGTGAGCAGAAAAAGAGGCAGCATCTGCAAATTTATTTTCCATTCAGGAGCTCCCCGATGGGAGGTCATGTGAGGTCACCTGTGACCTCCCAATAATTTCCGTATTCGGCACATTATCCTGACGATTCGGCGATTAGAAGACAATAAACTGCAACATTGAGATTATTTGTTCTTTTTGGTTTCGTAATTGTTTTTTAAAAGATGCCTAATGTTTATTCTCACTGAATGTTATGCATGTACGAGATGTGTGCATACTAGTATTTTATCATTCGGTAAAATTGGAACTTCATTCGGCAAATTGATAATTTTCCCCCTCCCAAAAGTTTTAGTTCGAGGCGCCACTGTTTCCATTTTGTAAAATTGGTAATTTTACAATTTATTACGACGCAATATACATTTTTAAACCGGAACCTCTGCTGCCAGTAGTATACTGTAAAAACAACAGTTTTTTTTTTTTTTTTTTTGTTGCTGTGCAAATACTGCACTTTACCTCTCCACGGTAATATACGTGTGTGTGTATCTCTTCAAAAAAGTTTTCCCTTTGATAGACTACTTATTTATTAGAAGAGGACATTCATATGGTCAATAAGTGTCATTTGTTAAGACTGAAATTAGCTGGTTGGAATGATTAATTGGGTAGAATAATTCTCTCTGTCTTTTTAAAGACCAACTAATTAAAAAGATATCTAAAAAAAAATTATATGGTACATTTGGTAAGAAGGACCAACCAGCCCTTTATAAGTCTATACAAAATAGCCTATTTTCGGAAAAAATGAATTTTTGATTGCCGAAAAAATCTTAACCAAAAAAGTGACGCGTAGTTGAACCAAAAATCTGCTCCAGCTGCAAGCTTCTTTCTATGACAAAGCAAATAGCTTTTATACGGACGCAGGGGAGCCCCGAACTTAAAATTTTGGGGGGTCAGAAATTCTAAATTTGGCAAATGAAAATCTAAATTTTATGGAATGATAAAATGCGGGAATGCACACTTAAATATGTTTAACGGAAAGGGACATTCTCGGACATTTAAAATTTGCAGTTATGTAGCCAAATTTGAAAAATGCGAAGTTTTTGGAAGGTCACAGTGACCTCCCGTGACCCTCTACCCGGGAGGTCACGGTATACCCTGTGTATATGTGCTTGCATGTTTGTGATTTTATATCCAGTAAAAGCAAGAACTCTTTTAACAAATGGTATTTAACCTCAAAAGGTGCCCTGTGAAGTTACACATAAATATTGATCAAGAATTTGTAAAATAAGACTGCTGCCATTAGTTATCGATAAAAGACAGCTTACTTTAAATCTTACAATACTTTCACAAAATGTTTTGTTTCCTTTCCTCCATCATTTCAGTTTCAGTTCGTTAGCCACTTCCCTCTAACGACAACTAAATGAACAAAAACCAGAATCCATTTGATATATCGAATCAAAAACTTGATAATACAGATTTCTGAAAAGAAATCCGTTCCTTCCCTCCGAAACATAAGGTACAAATGATCTTTCCCTCTCACATCATATAGGAAGTTTCTCGTAAATCGGGCCTCCTCCCAAACAAATCCAAACGCCACAAGGAGAACAAATTTCATTGCACATTCTGGAAGAAAGCAGATAAAGAAAAAACACGAAATACATTTTTATGAATCGATTCTCTCAACTTACGGAATTTTTTCCCCTCCGCCATCCATCAACTTCGAATTCCCCCCCCCCCCCCCCAACTTTTTAGTCCTACACCTGATACGGTTTTGTGCGGGAAGGGGGGGGGGAACTTAGGGGCAGTGGTAGGAAGGAAATCTTGCCAGCATCTTTTAGCTGCCTCTGTCCATCAATGGAAAATGTTTTCATCCAAAGACGACGCTTGTCTGCGTTCAGCTTTCTATGTTCTTTTCCGTTGGATAGACTTAGGAGTCTGAACTCAGAGGGACTGTAGACAAATAAAAGAACATAGTTTCAAATATTTTTCTTCTGTAGTTCTTTGCTTATTACGTTTGTCTAAATAGTGTTCAACGGCAAAATCTATAAATTTTGAGGTGGAAAGATCAATGTGCGAATTATTGTATAAAAAAAATGCTATGAAATCTGTAATCGTGCAAGAAAAGATCCCCCCTCCCTGTAGGTTTTTTTTTTCTTTTAGCCTTTCAGGGAAATTAAAGAAGAAGAGAAATTAAAGAAAGACTAAACCAAGAGCCTATAAATGTGTGCAAGCCAGGGCTGCGGAGTCGGAGGAAAAATGGTCGACTCCGACTCCGACTCCGGGATTTTAAAACTTTCGACTCCGACTCCCGACTCCTGTTTTTTTTTAATTATTTTTTTACCCAAATATGAAGATGGAAAAACCCTAAACAAAAGTTGAAATATTAAGTCCATTTTAAAAAGTTTCATTTTTATTCAGGGTCGCAGCCAGGACTCACTTTAGGGGGGGTGGGGGATAGCAAGCTGGGGCATCCCAGTTGGAGGTCATGAGAGGTCATTGTGACCTCCCAAAAAGTTCAATTTTCTCAAGAATTCTCGCAGGTAATTTCACCACATTTATCTCAATTCTCGGAGGTCACTGTGACCTCCCAAAAAGTTCATTTTCTCCAGAGCAGTAGACAAGTGCCGCTCTTGTCATTTGACTCCGTACAAAACTAATCCTTTTCTTGTTTAATGGCCAGACTTTATTTTAACACATTGCATTTTTGCTGCAAAGACCCGTCATTTGAAGCCCTTTTTAATGATCCTAGATGCTTAGGATTTCGATATTGGACGCTGAAAATTTATATCTGTTAGTTTCAAAGATATGTTTTCACCTCTATAAAGTTTCATCCAAATCGGAGGTGGTCGGAGTCGGAGTCGGAGTCGACATGTTTTTCAGCGACTCCGACTCCGACTCCTTTGGTCCAAAATCAGTCCGACTCCGACTCTTCGACTCCGACTCCGACTCCGCAGCCCTGGTGCAAGCATCTAAATGAAAATGTTTCTGTTACTTTTTTTTGTGTGTGTGTAAATATATATGTGCAATGTGCATACATAAAAACAACTTAATGTGCAAAGATTAATTAATTGGCATTATCTAGCATAGAGTGTGACTATTTTCTCGGAAATATTTAATAAAATCATGATGCATTTAAACCCTTTTCCACAAAATAAATGAGGGAGGGGGAGGGATTTTAATAATGCGCAATGACATTGTTTTATTATCTGCTAGTTTTCTGTGTTATTCACCATCAAAATATGTTCAACACTTTCTGGGACAATCCTTTATTTTCCTTGGAGACTAATAAATAACGTTGACTACAAATTAAAAATTCCCCATAGGAAAGAAATGCATAATCCGATGAAAGTCACTAAATACTCAAATGAGCATCAGTAAATATCAGATGCAAAAACAGGGAGAGTTTCTTAAAACTTTAAAAATACGCTATGCAAGAGCAAACGCGGAGAAGCAACAGTTACTAAAAGCGGAAGCCAATTAGTGATCCACATAAAATCATTTAAGACTCTGCATAGTGAGAATCAGAATTCTGCCAAATTTAATAGGTATTCCTCGTAAGGATCAATACGTGCCGCAAAGAAAACCAGTAGATGTGTGGAGAGTAGTTGCTAAGTTTCCTACGGAAAGTCAATGAACAATCTGAGCAAAGTCAATAACTTAAAAGCAGTCTTACTCATAGTTTCAGATATTTTACCGTATGCAGGCCCTTCACTTGTGGGATCAAGGGTGGCCCCACTCCTTCTCCGGCTTTGGAAAATTTATAGATTTAAATACTAGAGTTACCCGCCACGGCTTTGCCTGTGGTAAAATTTAAGGTGCAAGGGACTTTCAGATGAGCAAAAAATGGTCAAAAAATTGATTTTTTCTTTGATGATATTTCTAAAAACTATATGATTAAAATACATGTTATTGCTATTATAAATTTATAGCTTTACCTTACTTGCGGTGAGTTTGTATTAAAAACTAATTTAATAATGAAATGTACAACAGTAAAACAATAAATGTTGATTTTCTCAAAACAATTTTACGCGTTTTTACAAATTTCATACTGGTCTAGTGTAAAAAATTATTTAAATTTGCTAAAAATTGTTTGCCATGTACTTAAGAAGTTTGTTAACATTTTGTTGGAAAGGATTTTTCTATTTTATTAGCTGTGTCGAATATATTTGCTATGTTTTATTGAGATATGGATATCTTTTACAAATAAAAACGTAGATTTTAGTTTTTTTTCTTTAATTTTGGCCAGAATATATATAGAAAAAGTACTCCCAACATTTTATTTTCTGGTGTTTTATGTTCCACATTTTGCTTGTATTTTGTCATTTTGATGAAATTTCAGGCGCGAGGATTAATATAGAAAAAGTGTTAAAATTCAAATTTTAAATTTAAAAAAAAATAATTTAAAAATATTTCAATAAATTTTTTTATATGTGTTAGTGTTAGCAACATATAGCTATGCTGCAAATTTTAAAGAAATTCATTGAAAATTGCTAAAGAAAAAAATGATAGTCCCTTAAAGGGTTTTCGCTGTTGTCGCTGTCATAATGCACGAATTAAAAAAAAAAAACTAAGTGCAGTTCCCGCTTGGCGAAACTCACCATGCTTAACAGAGACTATCTTTTTTAGTTATTTTAAATTTAAGCGAAATTCTAGTTTCAGCTAATGGCCTTTTTATTTACTTGATTTATTTTTAATTTTAGTTAGGATTTATTTTTTGCTTTTTGTGGAATGTTATGAGAGATAACTATTTAGTCGAACACGCTAAATAAGCCAAAAATTTACCATCACTGATTTCATTTTGGCAGTATTTAATATCTTACCAAAATATTTAAAAGCGCTCACACTTTTTTGCTTCTTGTTTCAAAAACTTTGTTATACCTTCATTGCATTTAGATCGCATAATAATAATAATAATAATAGTAATAATAATAGTAATTAATACTAATAATCCAGCCTTTTGGAACGATAGTTCCATCAAAACTTCTGATGGCTTTAGAATGGTCAAATTAATTTATTTAGGCGAATTTTTTACAGTTTAATGAGACTTTTGGAATGACCAATGATTGAAATTTGAAAAGCTCGTAAAGATTTCTGTTCTCGGTAATGCTTTTGAGAATATTTCAATAACTGAGATCTTTGGTAGGCACTTCCCAGTTACAGGCGAAAATTGAAATTTAAGCTTGCATCGTCGCCATGGTTTCCCCCTTTTCTCCTATTTTGCATTTTAATTTAGATTTCAACAAGGAGCTTCTAAAGTTGGTTTGATGAATTTTTTAAAAGGAATTCTCACATTATACTTAGTGCCTTTTTTTTAGTTAGCGTATTATTTTACTTTCAACTATTAATCCTATGTGGAAAATTAGAAACAAAAAGACGGGAGGATTTCGGTGATTGGAAATCTGGCCGAAGACCTGGGTATCTCTCCCTGTTGGTGTCAAATCTTAGTCGACAATTCATGCGCAAGGGAAATCTTTCCTTCGTAAACGTTAACTAAATGTCACTGAAACCAAATTATTATCGCCGAAAATTTGACAACCGAGCCAGATTCCCAATTATCGAATTATTCCCTTTTTCCGAGGCATGTTAATCATATGTGTAAAATTAGACACAAAAAGAACATTACCCTTTGATGATATGCAAATAAAATAGAAATTTCAAGAAGTAAATTAATAAATTTATGAAAATACTTATTAGAAAAATGGCGTATACAAAGTTAACTGCTTCTTATTCAAACACTAAAATGTACTTTTGCAAATTTTGAAGTTTTTTTTTTTTTTTTTTCATAAATAATCCTAGAAAATGAAATAATAGAGAGGGAAACTTTTTGCTCAAAAACCAATATAAGTTTCAGGAAATCAAAAGAAGAAATAATCATCTGAAGAAGTGAATACAATAAAGCTGAAAATGAAATAAAATTACTTACTTTGAAAACAAAACAATGTGCGTGCACGGAAGAAATCTGCAGTTGATTTCACTTCAATTACAAAAACTGCTTCTTTGGAGTACGAAAACATCGAGTAATAAATTTTTAATTACCTAATTTTAATTAAATTTTAGAAAATCTAGGGTGAATTTAAAAAGTTCGGCTACGTCTTACACATCATCAGTATGCGGACTAATTTTGTACCAATTTTCATAATCGTACGTTACGTAAATTTTCCAGGAGAGCGTTTGACCCGCGACTCCTGACGTCATCAAACTTTGATTTTATATATATAGATAAGTAGAAGTGATTTTTGCTGCTTTTTGGTATACTTTTCATTGAGTTGGTGCAATTTACATCGAGAAATTCGAAATGACGGGCCTGAACATGTTGAAGTTGAAATTAACTTACAAATCCTTTGAAGAAAACGTTCGTTTGCTAAATTAAAAACTTTTAGTAAAAGACTGAATAAAGGAGTTATGGATTAAAATGCAAAAATTGCCGAATTATTTTCTTAAAATCGATGTTTTAAGAAGAAATAATGTGTAATCAACATGAAGCTCTTTTTTGTTTTGAAAAAATTTTACATTAAGCAGTCCCACCTCCCTCCCCCCAACTCAATAATGATGATGATGATGATGCTGATGATGACGACATTATAATTGTAAGCATTTCAATTATTCTTACCGGTGTTTTTGTAAAGCATAGTGTATTCTATATGGGGCATTGAGTTTATTTTTTAATGCTATAAATATATGAATAAATAACTAAAAACCTAAAAATGCGCAGATGAATTATTTAAAAAAATAAATAAACAATTTAAAAACCTGAAAAGTATAGTTAAATTATCTTTTAAAAGAAATTCAGCGAATTCAAATTTAACTTGTTATTAGAGTAAAGTTTACATTAAAGTTAGAACTAAAACTATCAGTGAAGCGCAATAAGATTTACACTGACAAATGATAATGTGAAGAGCGTTTTAAACAGTTTTCTAGTACGTCTAATAGCATAAAAGTATCACTTTGAAGGAAAAAAACTGGTTACCGAGAAAATAAATGAGCGTTATTGATCTATTTTTAAATAAAGATTAATTTCACATGCTCATTATCATTCCTCGCGTAATTGATGTTCTCCTTTTTTTTTCATTAGTTATGCAAATACAATGTAAAAACTAATACTCTTACTCTTGTTCAGTGTGTAACTTTAATTGGTAGAATTGATTGAGCATCGCTCAATGTAAAAAAAATGTATCAGGAAGAGAAAATTGAAGCTCTGAAATAGGTAGAAAACGACAGAACCTGAAACAGTGCAGGTTATACACAAATCACATGTTTTCTTTATTTCAAAACGAGTTTTCCATATTTATGAATGAAGTAATTACACATGAGCACGTATTCTCATGTTACTTTCATATGCATTAATTACTATTCAACAAGTTTTAATAGAATTAATTTCATACTTGTCGTCGACATTACGTACAGTGATTACATATTTATTGTTTTCTTTTTACTTCTTTAGACTCAACTGCTTTTTCTAAGAACCGTTGTTTTAAGCAGCATTTTTAAGTATTTTAGTTGAAACTTTTATCTTTGGCTTACTTTTGAAAGATCATTTCTGTATTTACTTTCTCTGTCATAATTTTCACATTTTGCATTCGGTTGACGGATTCAATCAACCCGGTTTATTGTAATAATTTAAATATGAGAGTTTAATAAAATGCTACATCAAAACCGATAATGAAGGACGATTTCTTTTACAACAGGAGAAGTATAACAGTTAAGTAAATCGCAAATATTTCAAAAGTCCACCTCAAATCAATTTTAAAACGAAAAAACTTTGAAGTAATATTAAGAAAAATGTTTTTAATCCGAAGACTTTCTATCAGCTTGATTTGCGCCAAAAATTATGAAATAAAATAAATACATGATTTCTTGATGACAACAATAAAAAATTTCAGTTGATCAGATTATATCTTTATATTCTTTGTCGCCAACTTGGCTATATATCGCCAATTTGGAGACAAATTAGGCGAACAACAAAACATTTTTTGAATTTGGGTTCAATTTGGCACTATTGGTGCTATTTTACGAAAAATCCACTGAATGATGCTAAAATCAGCGATATTTAGTAAATGAATCATTGAAAAACTGTTTTTTCATTGATTTGTGTAAAACTGGGGGTGTTAGGGTTTTAATTGTTATCTTTCTCACTATAAGGCACTATTTTAACACCTAAGGCATCTTATTGAGAAATTTAAACGTAAGGAAGTTGTGTAGGATCCACACCAGATTTTTTTATTGGTATCAATTATTTATTTAGTTTTGTTATTATTATCAAATATTTATTTATTTTTGTTATTATTATCATTTATTTAATAATTTATCTATTTTTGTTAATTAATTTATTTATTATTTATTTGTTTGTTTTGGTCAAAGATCCAAAGTAAATGTGATTTAAGCCTTTCAAAAGTATCAGTACAGATTTTGTTTTTCTATCTCGAGATCTAAATTTCACGGGATTAATTATACTCAAATTTCATGAACAAAGAAACTTGTTTTAGTCCCCAAGACTCAGAAATTAACTAGACTTTTTTTCTTTTTTTAACGAGCTATTAGAGAACATTATTTTCTGTTCCGAGATTCAAATTTGACCGGATAAATTATTTCCCTTTTCTTGTTTTACTTCCAAAGACTGTAAGTAACTAACTTTATTTTCTCTTTTTCATAAGTATTATTAAAGATAAATTTAGATCGTTACTTTCGTTACTCAAAATGATGATCTAAATTATATTGTTCTTTTAAAATATTACTCTACATCAGCTTTCTGTCTCAGTACCCATCAGTGACCAGTAAATGTTTTTCGTTTTTTCATGATTATCATTGGATTTTTATTTGAAGATAAGCTGTGAAAAGTTTTACATAATGTCTCCTTTTCATTCATTTATAAAACAGAAACTAGTATTAAACAAACAAACAAAAAATAAATAAAACTTCGAGTAATATTAATCGTAGTTTTTACAGTGGTGCCTAATAGTTTTACCATAGTGCGGCACCGCACCCTCACATCAAGATGAATTCTGTATGTCAGCGCACGTATGAAATTTTAAACTGTTTTAAAATTTCTGGATAAAACGGGAGAAAATGGAAAAAGGAAAATTACTATCCAATAATTGTTGTTATCATTACTACACGTTTGTTTTTATAATACAAAATCTGTTTTTTAGAAACTAATCCCTGTTTGGCTCCAAATTTACAACAATAATTCTTAATATCGAATGAAGGATTTGTATTTTTTTTTTTCTGTCTTTTTTTTTTTTTTTTTTTTTTTTTTTTGAAGGTTCTAGAACATAGTTTTAGTTTGTCACATTGAACATTATGCAGTTACAGCATAGCACCTGTTTTGCTATTGGATGTGTAATAGGTTAATGTATATTGATACAGTGTAAACACCTAAGGAACTAGATAGTAAAAAATCGCTGTCCGCGTTTAGAACCACATAACTATAAACTTTTTATGTCGCTCTTCATTTTAAAGCATCGTAATAAACAAATTAAAGTCCAATTCTGGAGAAAAGTTATCTGTATTGTTTGAAATTTTCAGGAGCCTCTTGACCTGCATTCATAAAACTAATGGTCAGGGGCATCCTGGGCATAAATTTAGCTGCGATAGGGGCCGGAAATCCTCTATTTGCCGGATTTAACTACAAATGTTATCGAATGATAAAATACAGGTAAGAACACTAATGAAATGGGACTTTCGAACATTTAAATTTTATCTCCGGATTTGCCGAATCGTTAGACAGAATCTGTCGGAAAAGGATTTTTCGGGAGGTCATAGTGACCTCCCTAGTTCTTCCATCCAGGCACCAATGGTAATCATAAACCAGGCCCTGCCGACATGACCAGACGCGAATCCAGAGCGGGGGTTATGGGGGCAATGCCGCCAACCCCGCCCTTAAGGAACCAAGAGTAGCCTGAAACAGCGTTTTAAGAATTTGTATTCCGAAAATTATGTCCTCCACAACCCCTATTTATGTCAAAAAATGACTTATGATCCTCCTCTTCCCGAAACGACCCCCTCCTCAACCAGAAGCTTGATCCGCCCTTGTACACGGCACCCTTCCTCACTTTGCCCACGATCCCCCATCCGCACTGCTCTCCAGCCTCCGCGCTCGACGGGGGCGAAGGAAAGGAATGACAAATGACCCATCGGTAAGTGGTCAATAACATGTGATAGGTCATTAGTTTCCTCGGAGCGAGGGCCTCAACACGAGTTGACTGATGATTCCGAGATACTGGAGCGGTGCTTGGACCCAGCTGACGGTCCAAAACTGACTGACGGAATGAATGGCCAGCGATAATCTGCTCCGATCCATTATTTTTCGTCGTCTCGGATCCTATTAGAAAAGGAGAAAGGGGCCTGTTTTGTCCTCAGACTGCGGCGGCGTTTATGCCCGTTTGGCATACCAATCGAGTTCTCTCAGAATGGTCCATAAAAGTTTAACCATTCACTTGATTAATTTCGGTTGCCTCGGTAATGCAGAAGGACTCTCCCGAAGAATTGAATCAGAGTTTTGAGTAATTTTATGTTTCCATTTACTTTAATGGATGTAATTTTAATGGGTTTCGGGGGATGTTAATAGTTTTGTCAGCAGTGTGTCCCCCTTGTCTGGGGGGAATATAGTTTTTGTCTAGATTTTGGGGGTGAAACCGAAAGAGGGGAAAACGGTAGTAATATCACATGCTTTTTCTGTATATTTTCGGATTATATAAATTATATAATCCTTATATATCTTTGTCTGACACAGCTGAGTCAATAGGGGGCAGTGCATCTCAGAATTAAACTCAAATTTTCTCAACATTTCTTTAAAAAAAAAACTTATTGCATATTATTATAAAAGTTTTTTTTTTTAAATAGTAGTACGGTTTATGGATAAAATACTTTAATTTTATGCTTTTTCTTTTATTTTCCTTTATTTATTTCTTTTCATTTTCTGTATTTAATAGTTTCGTGATTATTTTTTTTAATTTATTTATTTAATCGTATGAGATTTTTTTTTTACTTATTTATTTTATTTCATTCATTTATTAAAGTATTTATTTTATTGTTATTAGTATTATTACGTTATGTATTTATCTTACTTTTATTATATTCTATTACTTCTTTTCATTTTCTCTATTTCTTTATTTTATTTTTATTTTATTTTTTTATTTATTAATTCAATAGCATGAATTTATTTATTTTTTTTTACTTATTTTACTTCATTTACAAATTAAGTATTAATTTTATTCCTGTATGAAAAATTATTTTAAGTATTTTTGAATCATTTTTTGTTTAATTATATTATGATGCATTTATTTATTTCATTTCTTTATTTTTATTTATGAATTTATTTCATTTATTTTTAAAAGACTTTTTAGCGGGATTATTTTCGCTTATTTAATGTCCTGTGAATTTTGGGTGGATTACATGAAAATTTTCTTGATTCAATACGTGTGCATGTTGGGATTACATGTGCAATGTGTATTACTACTATTATTATTATTATTATTATTATTGTTCTTTTGAATCACCTAAGATACTTCAGAATCAATATTACACTACATTTTTTGCTGTGATTATAGCTTATCTTTGATGAATTTAAGTAACAATTAAAATCATCTAATGATTGTTCAATTTTTTGTGAATAGATACGTAATTAACTATTAGGTACTAGACAAAAATAATTTTCAATTTACAATAAAACTTATGATCCACCGTGAATTCCAGTTTGATTCTCGAAATAATGAGAATATATTCCCTTTTGGTGGCATTTGGTGAGAAAAAAAAATATGTATTAAATGTTTCAACGAAAAAAAAATGAAACAGATTCACTTACCACGTTAAATCTTCCTTATCCCTGTTAGATCTCACTGTTCTTGGACATTTTAATTTAAAACTAATGAATGGAAAGTGTGAAATTGTGCAAAAATCATTTTCAAGCTATAAACTACCTGTGAATATCTGATACAACATTGGAAGCCTCAATTAGAAACTTACAAGAATTTTCGAACTTTTTTTTTTTTTTTAAATGACCAAACATTTCACGAAAGCGCATTTATACACTCACTAAGTATTCATAAAATATTTAAAACAGCTATTAGGATCGTTTCGTCATGCTGAAAAAACCGAAACTACTAAGCATTTTTCTATCTTGTGTTTAATCATAGATTTCTCCGTACAGCAATTTAAAAAAAGTTGGAACTCCAAAATATTTAAGTTTTTACGAAACAAACATGTGAATGTAAAGGAGTATTGAAAACTCGTTCAACTAATGTTGAACAGTTTTTCAGTGGGAGAGTAAAAGTTAACAGAAAATATAAATAAATGACTCTCATCGCTATGAAATAAGAGCCAATACTTAGAAAAGTGCCAATTTGAAGTTGGAGTTTTCTGAAAAAAAAATTTTTTTGCAGAAAAAAACTAATATTGGATTTTAAGTCTAAATTGGGTCTAAATGCAAGAAAATAAAAGGGGGGAGGTCAAGGAAGTTATTTACCCCCTCCTTAGATTACTCACTTTTAAGCCGTTACAGATCTGATGTTAATATGAGCTACATATTTGAGTTTATACTTTCAGTCTTCGTTAACATCTCTAAATATGATATCATTTCCTTGCATTTTTAACATAGAATTAGGATAATTATATTAAAAAAAATATATTAGGCTAAAAAATCAAATTTCATTATAAAAAAGCATTTCTTGTAAATAAAAATGAGCGATAAGGTTTTAAGATAAAATAAATTATGAGATTACCAAATCCAAGCTAATAAAACATTTGTTTTGTTTTGAAACAACACACAACTTCAACTTTTTCAACACACAACTCTGCTGCTTGCTTTTCTTTAATTAGTTGCAGGAAATTTAATTTCTTGATCAGAAATTCAAATTTAACATGCTAGTTATTATCTAGTTATTTAGCAAAATTATGAGAAATTGAAGCACCAAAACAATAAATAAATAAATAAAATAATAATAATTAATTAACTTAATTTCTGTTGTGTCAATTTTTCTTATTTTACAAACTTCTATTGTTAGGTCATACAAACCACAAATGAAGCAATTGTACTAAAACTAATTGCTTTTCATTTTTTAAGAACAAAAATATTCAATATATATGGCTAAAACCTATGATTTTTGCTTTTTACAATTCTGAAACATGTGAGTTAGTTCTGTAACATATTCGCTGTTTTTCAATGTTACCGCTCTGACTGTTACCGATCTGACAAACTGACAAAGTTTTTCTTTTATTTCCGAGTCGATCGCACTAAACCAAAATCAAACACGTTGTTTTTTCACTTGTAATAAAAGACTATACTTATATATAAAATAATTTTTTAAATAATAAAAACTGCGCATTTTAGAGCGTGTTACCGATCTGATGATTTAAATGACACATATTTTATAAAATCACTTTTAAAAATCTTACCTACAATTTTAGATGCAGAAATGCAAATTTTTGATTACGATTCGATAAAACATCCCACCAGGTACTCAGTATCACATGGTATAGGTGCAGGAAATGATTTTGGGAGCCTAAACATAGATAGGAAGTTATTGTTACCACTCTGACGGCGGAACTTGGGACACGCTTATTTCGCATCGGCTAGAAAATCAGAAATAGATTAAAACAAAAATGAAGTAAAATATTAACAAAGGGGTAAAAATAGAATCGTTTTTTGTGCAAGGGCGGTTTTTTTGGGACGTTAGAAAGTGCGCGTGACCTGTTTGCATGCTAAGCTTTGCTGCTGGGGACACGTTACCGATCTGATTTTTGATGTATAAAAACAATGTTTTCTGAAGAAAAAAATTTTTTTTTCTGATATTATTAGATGAAATGAAAGCAGAACCTTATCTTCTTTCTGGGGAAAATAATTTTTTTAAACTAGTTATTGAAATACTAGTGAAAATTCCCTTGGGACTCAAATTGGCACTTTTCTAAATATTTGCTCATAAACAACTTCAAAATGTTATTTTTCATTAGTAATTGCAGGGGTGTGCCCACCTCCCCCACCCTCAAACACAATGGCACACCCCTTCAAATTCTACAAAGCACTCCTCTGAAACGAGATCCTCCAAAATAAAAAGAAAAACCCTGCCCCCTCCCTCATTGGCAGAGTCTGCCCAGTGATACTTGCAATGACCTCCTTTCTTTCATAATTATACCTGGTAAATATTAATTTTGTGCGAAAACTGAATGTGTGTGAAAAAGCAACATTGCACAACAATTGAAAACAAATAGGTATTACTTCTGTTTTATTTTGCATCTCTCTCTCTCTCTCTCTCCTCTTCTCTAATTCTCAATTTTTTTTGGGGGGGGGAGGGGACTGCATAATACAGACTTGAAAAAATAAAAGATAAGAATAATATCTGTATCAAGGAAGATTATTAGTGTGAAGCACGACGAACAATGACCACTTGAACAGTTAATGAGTAAAACTGGACATAATTCTTCTAGCGGTGCTTGAAATAAACACTATTATCTATTACGATAAATATTCAAACATGTTAATTTATGAGGGGGGTGTATTTTCTCTTATTGCTTCCAGATAGCACGTTCCTCATTTGTGATTGAAATTCAAAAACAATTTCTTCAACGTAAAAGTAAATAGCTTAGCTTTATCATGCTCAAATGGAGAAAGAAGTTAAACCCATTACTCAAAAAATATTTGAGATAAAAAATAAATATCTTCCTCTTTTCATTATTTTGTGTTATTTATTTTATATTTATTTAGTTACTCATTTTGATAAATCTTATATATTTATTTATTTTATTCACTCACTAGCTTTATTGTGGAATACTACGTCATTTTCTCTTCATGCTTTTAAATTAGTCAAAAGAAGCCCTCTTTGTTGTATGAATTATTAGTTTTGACTGAACTCTTTAAATATTTGTTCCATATCTTGAGATAACTCTTTATTCTGTTTCCTTCTTGTAGGGGAATGTCGGGCAAAGTGAAATAGCGGGGCAAAGCGAAACGAGAAACTATTTTAACAGTTTGCAGCACCACCTTACTAGCAATATTTCAACTACGTTCCTAGACATATACTTGATTCCTCTCAAAAAATAAATAGCTCCAAAGATCTACGAAAAAAAATTTCAAGTCATTTTTAAAATTTGATACATTTGTTATAATATTCGCAGTTTTTAAAAAATATTTCTTCGAAAATTTTTGTAATTCTCATTTTAAGTAATAATTGAGAGATCTACTGATGCCCAGTGCAGTCCTTATTTACTTTATAGTAGGCATATTTTGATTTTATTTATTCAATGTAATTTGTCAAGTGCATGCACAGGGCAAAGTGGATGGGGCAAAGGGAAATAGTTCAATTCGTTTACTTATGCATTCACTTACCAAATAACGTACGTATTTTCTCCTTTAGTAATTTATTCCCACATTCTTTTACTTAGTAGTTCACTTATTTACTCATTCATTCACTTATTTTTTATTCATTCTTTATTTTATTCACCCATTTCTTTTTTTCATTTATTTATAATTAATTCATCTATTTATTTATTCGTTTATTTTTCACCAAGTAATGCATTTATTCTTTTATTTACGCATTCATTTGATGAAAATTACTGTAATTTACCAAATAGATAATATTTCATTACAAAAAATTTGTATTTTTCACTTTGCCTCATGGTTTTTTGAGGTGAAAATTTTGCATCTTTCTTTAAAAGAGCAAAACAACTGCCAAAAATGAAAAATAATATTTTAAAGCAAGTTTTATCACAAAATACATTATTCCTTCTTTATGTATAAGGACTTTTAGAACAAATTCAAATTTGTTTATTATAAAACAAATAAGTTATTTTAACTATTTCATTTTGCCACGCATTCCCTTACCTATGTTTGTTTTTGCAGAAAACAAAATGCTTCCAAATATAAGATGTTTAACTAAAATAAATTAATGACTAAATTATTTCTAATTGCAAGTTACAAATCTTTGGTTATTTACTTATTAATTTCTTACTTAATAACTTTCTCATTCAATCAAACGTCTAAAGAACAAATCAATCTACGCTTACTTTATCACTTTAAAAAGCATCAAATGAGAAGCACTAAAACTAATGTATTTTCTGACAAATGTAGCTCATATAATTATTTGATGAGACAAAATTTACGTTCTTTTAAATAAATATTTCCTAAAGTCTTCTCACCATTTTTCTTTCAATATTTCATGTCCTCAAATGAACCGTTAGTCTAAAAAGCAATTAGCCAACTTTAAGAACACTCTCATAATACACATCAAACGTAAATTCAAGACAGCGGCGATTGAAATTCAAGACGTCTCATTAAAACTAAACCTCGATTAAAGCCTTGTAAAGTTTGTAGTTCCAGGAGCACAAACACGGATGAAAAAAAATAAGGAGAGACGGGAAAAAAGCGTGGAAACCACCCTAAACCAGACCCTTTTTTCCGTTCCTCTAAGAGAAAAAAAAATTAAATCCACTAACAACAAGCTCTTTTAAAGAGGCTTTATCAGCTGTTTTAGAGCACTAACATGGGGTGGAAGAATTTTTCCAAAGCACCGAGTCTCGAACAAAAACTTAATTAGCCTTCATGCACGGAGAGAAGGGATGGACAGAATGAATTCGCTCTTTTAACATGACAAGGGAAAAAGAAGGAGAAAAATTGTAATTGGCAAATGCCTTGCTGGAGCAATGAATGCAAATGATTTAATTTAGAGTCTGTTCGAAGAGAAGTTCTTAGCATCCCCACGAGTAAGCATTCTGTAAATGAGCTCCCTTACTGGGGATGTTCGAAGGGCACTTGCACAAAATGACAGCCCAATAACACGGTCTCGTTCCTGACAACAGACAGGACGGTAAAGTGGCGGTGATTAAAAATTGCAAATGGCGCTTTCATTGGAGATGTTTCCAAAGAGCGGTGGACTATTAAAATGAACGCTTAAGATTAGGTTGGATTGATTGAATATTTCAAGCGATTTTTTCTTTTTCATTTGGGAGTACAAAATACGTAATACAGTGATGAAAGATGAAATATTGCTTTGTCAAATATTTCTATTATAATATATATATATATGTATATATATTGCCCTTTATAATAATAATAATAATAATAATAATAGTAACACGAATCATTTCGTAAATGAGCTCCCGTACTAGGGATGTTCGAAGGGCACTTGCACAAAATGACAGCCCAATAACACGTTCTCGATTCTGACAAGCAGAACAACCTTTTCAGGACGGTAAACTGGTGGTGATTAAAAATTGCAAATAGCGCTTTCATTGGAGATGTTTAAAAAGAGCGATGGGCTATTAAAATGAGTGCTCACGATCTAGTTTGATTGATTAAATTTTTTGAATGATTTTTCCTTACACGTTTGAAAACACAAAATACGTAATACAATGAAGAAAGATGGAAAAAAATATGCTTCGTCAAATAATTTTATAATAATATTACTTTTAATTATAATATTAATAATAATAACACGAAGTATTCTGTAAATGAGCCCCCTTACTGGAGATGCTTGAAGGGCACTTGCACAAAATGACAGCCCAATAACACGATCTCGATCCTGACAGACAGGACGGTAAAGTGGCGGTAATTAAAAATTGCAAATGGCGCTTCTATTGAAAATGTTTCCAACGAGTAGTTTGGTATTAAAAGGAGTGCTCTCGATCTGGTTAAATTATTTGAATGTTCTGAAAAGTGCTTTCTTGTTTTTTAAAGCATGAAAAATGAAATACAATTGAGAAAGAAAAAAAATAGTTTTGTCAAGAATTGGGACACTAATATTGTCATACTGGGGGTACATGACGGGCACTTGCACAAAATTTCAGCCCAATAAAACAATCTCAATCAAAAAGAACACCTTTTTCGTGGAGATAAAAAAAATGGTAATGAATAATAAAATTGCAGAAGGTACTTCTGCTTTCATTGGAAAAAATTCTAAGGAGCAATGTGCTATACCATTAATGCTTAGTAGTTGGATTAAATTTATGGAATCTTTTAGACGATTTTTTCTTGTAAGTTTAAAAGCTTAAGAAATTTAAAACGATGAAGGAAATGAAAAATCTGGTTTTACCAAAAATTGCAATATTAGTATTGTCCTCCTGAGCAAAAATCACAAGCCTAATAACACAACCTCGATCCCGACAGACAGAACAGCTCACTACCTGGTTGAATCTACTAAATAATCTGAACAATATTTTCTTGCTTCTTTAAAAGTGCAAGAAACGTAATACAATTAAGAAAGAAAGAAATTATGTTATGGAAAAAGTTGTATTACTAATTTTTCACTCCGAAAGTAAAAAGCACTTAAAAATACTATAAATGAACTCCCGACAAAGTAGTAATGATTAAAAATTGCAAATGAAGCTCTTTCATCGAAAACATTTGTAAGAAGAGATCAAGTATTGAAATGAATGCTCACCAACTGGTTAAATCTGCTTAAAATTCTAAAATTTTTTTTTTGTTTTTTTTTTTTTTTTTTTCGTACAAGACAGTAACAGAGAGTCATAATGCACTGAAGAACAGGAAAAAATTGCGCAAAATGACAGCAAAATAAAATGGTATTGGCCTATATCAGAGGGGAGCAAACTGGAAATTGCATAGCAGATCCGTGAATCTAGAGGGTTCGAACCAATTTAAAGGCAAAAATGATTTGATGAAATTTGATTAAAATACGCTTAAAAAGAAAGATTTTGTTCGTTTTAATTTCTCATAGATTCATTTATTTTATAAACACTTAAAATCTTTTTAAAAGCTGTGTATCAGTAAAAAATGTTGCTTTTGTTGAAATAGAAAACATTAACTTTCTGATAGACCCCGTCAGTATAGTAGCAAATAAACCCAGAATTTCCGATTTAAGCTCTGAACATGGCCTTGTAGTCCGCAAGAAAAGCGTATTTTAACAACTGAAATTTATCCCTTTAGACATAAAATAGCCATCGATATCTTTTTCCGTGCTTTAGTTCAAAGTATAGATTACACATTTATTACTCTCATAAAGAAAGCATCTTCATGACAATGATTTCTTTTACAATAGTCATGGCAACATCCAATTCTAGGAACGATTCCAAAACTTTTATTTCATATACATCCGTTCCAGATAACAACGGATAAAATAACAAAAATACCGTTGATAGACTTCTGATATACTACCGCCCTAAACCACTCTCTAGAACTTTCTACCAATTGAAAAATGATTCAACATCTGAAGGTATAAGAACCAACTCTTGATGATATACTGTTACTGCAAACGTCAATCGAAATCCTACCTGAGTCAACAAATAAACCTGGAAGACATGTAATAACCCGAAGTCCGCCATACAGAAAATATGGCTGTAAATCACGAGCTACGAAAAAGTTGTCTGGCTGGGAAAACACGTCGTAAAATTTTTAAGACTGCGAAAACAAGGTTTCGAATGTAGATTATTGCAGCTGGTCCCACACTGTGTGAGGAATAAGCGTGTGTATTTTGGCTGAGCTACTCACTGGAGCACACTAAAATGTTCTGTTTTTGTCTGCAGTGTCTACACCATTACCACTTCAGGCAGCAATTCATATTCGAGCAGCAGTCGGCTATGCATGCCAGGTGTGAGGGCAGGTTGATGAAAAACATCACCTAGGTACAGTTAAGCACCATAAAGAAGAAGGAGAAAAAAATAAAATGGTTATTAGAAATATTTGAATATGTTGATTCAGCAATTTCATGCAGCAAATCTTGGATAGGAAAAGTTTAGATGTTTCAGTGTGGAGGTTTCGGAATCAAGCAAGATTTACATCACCAAATACAGTCAATTCGCAATAACTTGAAGTCCGATAACTCGAATATTACTATAACTCGAATTTCTTATTCGGTCCCGATCCCTTTATCTTGATTCTATGTAAATTTTCCTCAATAACTCGAAGTTTACTTCTCTTAACTCGAAGGTTTTTTTGAAGTGACTAAACATTTAATAGTTAAAAAGCAGAAAAAATTTCAAGTGAGAGCATGAAATTTTATTTATTTTTTCTCTCTTGTGTGTGTGTGTGAGAGAGAGGGGGATTCAAAATTCGGGGAAAATCGGAATCCTTACAGATGCATAGTGGCTCTTGCTATATTATTTGCACTTATTGCGTCCGTAAGGAATTTGATTGCCAAAAGTTTTGCATCTTCAATCTTCAGTTAATCGTGACAGTGGCATAGTGATTATTAAATTTGAAACAATTAACTTTTAAAGCAGTTGATAAAGAAAATTTCTTTAATGTGAATTTAAGAAATGTGATTAAAACACTGAGGTTTGCAACTAAGAGAACACACAAACCATGGAAGAAAATGAATCTCTTGCCAAGGAAGAACAATATGTGAAAAAGCGAATGACACGATATGTGAAATATTTACCGTTGTTTAAATTGCAAAACTGCTCAAGCAGCTTAAAATGACGGATTATACCACAAAAATGAAACATGTCTCAAAAGGATTTCTTTTTCTTTTTTTAACATTTTAATTCAAATGGTGTACATTTTAACTAATTAAACTTGTCAGTTATCTATACATTAATTGAATATTCCAAGTTTTTATTATTAAAATGTTGGAAATCGAAACTAATGATAAGTCGAACTTCCGATAAGTCGAAGTTTTTTTCGGTCCCTTCGAATTCGAGTTATCGAGAATTGACTGTACTTGGTTGTTAATTTTAAGGTTGGCATGCAAAACCATGTAAAAATCTAGATAGGCTACCAGATTTAAACTTATAACGCCAAAAATACTTAGAGATATTCAAAATGCTGCTGACTCTTCATAATCGAAAATCTCCCTAAGAAAACAATAATGTGTTCAGTTAAAAATTCTAAAGCAATTACCAATTTTTGTTTCTCCTCTGTTACTAAGAAACAGTGCCTGATGCCTTTCTTTCTCTTTTTTTCTTACATTTTTTTTTCTAATTTTTAATGCATATTGACAATGAAATCCATCGACATACCCAAATGAAGTAAATATTATCATCTATTTCTGATTGAAAGTTATTTTCCAGGAATTGAGACGCAACTTTTTCTCGACTGCCACACTAGCAACAGCACTTAGCATCATTTCCTATAGACACTTCCGTTAAAAAAACACAGCTGACACCAGCAATTAATCACGCATATGATGTAAAAAATCGCAATTAAAGTAAGAAAAGAACGCACCATTGCTAAATTTTAATATCTTTTATTCAAACTGTCCACATGAAATGAGGTCTGTCTATCCAATATTTCTTGGCTATAATTTGCCATTGTTCAGGAGCTTAACTGAAAGGCCATTATAAGTTTATGAAGTCGTTTTCACAAGCTGCCTTGTGTTTCATTATATTTGCTACCAGATTGTCGCCCGCTGTGACATTGATTGATTGCTCTTTTTATTCAGCCTGTCTGAAAAATGTTCTGAGGTCATTCAGAGACATGTCATTGAGTCACGTAGTTTGGTAATTACAACAACTCTAACGGAAATCTCTTCCGAAAGATGGTAATGCTTATTTAGATGACGGTAGCAATTATGACGCGCTTTTTTTTTTCTTCTGTGTTTGTCTGGTAGCTTTGAATTTTAGTCATTCCACTAATTTTATTTCACAATTTTCATGGAAAGTGTCACTTTAACGATCTTGAAAATATCATTTTTAAGTTATTCTGAGAACTGTGTTCTTCAACCTTTTTACACCTACAAGCTTAAAAAAATCTGAAAATGATTCCAAATTTTTGGACCTGGCCTTAAGAAAAATTAGGAATTATGCTCGCTTTTTGCGGAACAGCAATTGTAGGTTGTTCATTTCTGTTACTTGGCGGATGTTTTTCATTTTGTTTCTTTTCACCATGTTTACTTAGAAACTGCTTGTTTAATGATAACCGTATATTGCATGCTCTTTTTGACGGACTTTTAAGTAAAACGAGACGCTAAATAACTCTAGAAGCTCCATTAAAATGAAAAGTAGTCCACTACACAAACAAAACTAAGCAGTTAAAAACAAAATAATTCTCCAAATTAAAAACTTTGCCACAGTGAAATATAGTTTGCTCTAAAAACTAAACATTTTAAGTTAGTTAAAACTCTTCTTTTTTTTAATTTATTAAATGACAGAACACTACATCAAAAACAAAAAAATGCTGCAGAAGACAATTCCAAATGTGCCATGACAAATAAAGAAAAGAAATGCAAGAAACGTTTTGAGAAATTAGAGAAAAAAGCACTTCTCCTCTTCTGCTTAAACAATTCTTTAAAAAGCGTCCCACTTACCAAATAACATACAACATGCTGGAAAAATATTCGAAAGTGCGAGAAAAGTAACAATCGTTTAGCACGCCCTACACTCTCCCAGCCCCATGTTTTACTTTAATTCTCGACTAGTGCTCTGGGGCGGTCGCTTGGATAATTGGCCGCCCTATTTACGCGGCCGTAGTTGTCATTTCGAGGGCCGCTAAATACTGGGGCTCGTAAAGATGGAGCCCCCGCTTGACATTTATAGCCTTCTTCTGCTGATAGCTCGAGAAATATTTGCTGATATATGGGGGTCGTGTTTTACGCGAGGCGCTGCTGATAAGAGCGCCGCCCCATGCCCCCTCGGGGTGGAGAGCTGCAAGTTGTACTCGAGGGGATGTGGGGTAAAAAGCACTTCCAATAAAGAAGAGCGGGAATGTGTTTAATCTGGATTCCTACCAGGGCTGCTTTATTAGAAATTGCTGCATGAGGTTGTCGAAACTATTAAGATAGTAGAAGGGAGAATTTTTGTCCTGGTATGATATAATTCACTTAGTTAAGTTAGAGACTTTCTGGTGATGTATGATTTGGGGACACCGGAGCTACAGGAATATCTGACACCAACAGCAATGACAGTGGAAGGAAGCTTTTCAAAAGGAACTCGATTTCAGCAAATAATTCTCATTTACCTTCTTTTTAAAATCTATTTTATTAAAAAATGACCCCAAAAGCATTGTGGTGCTTAGTTTTGTTGTCGTTTATGTGTGTAGACACAAACTTTTTTACTATTTAGCTTAGGAGATGGTTGTTTCAAAGAGAAGAAAAGAAAGAAGCAACGGGAAAAGGATCTAAAAGGTGGTGATATAGTAAAACGCAAGTTAAATATAAAAGCATTATCATTTGAAAAATGATAACCTGGCTCCAGTAGCGTAGATAGACTTACTTGCTTCCCGACAACGAAAGCGTTTTGGCTCAACAAAATAAGCAAAAAACCCGTTTTGGAGCACTTTGGAGCAAGTGGTATTCGACGGCGCACATCGGCGCAATTGGAGCAGCTTTGCGATCACTGCTACTAAAAAAGTCTTTAAAATATTCTGCAGAGTGCAGAGATTCGTAATAAAAGAATTTTTTATTGACGTAATTAGTATAACCTTTCGAGTGTTTTCATGTTTCATATTCTGTTACCTGTAACACTGTTCGACAAAAAAAAAACCTTGAAAATGCTTCTGGTATTTTGAAGGCTGATTCTTATGTAAAATGACCCCCTGAATCCGAATATGACCCCCGTTTTCCCCTATCACGTCCCAATTTTTTTTAAAACGCCCCCCTTTTTTTTTCATTTTTCCTTAGTTTCAGGGCTATTATATTTTTTTTGGAGGGGAAAGGAGCCTTATATTCACCAATAAATTTTTTTGAAGGTCAAGAGAGACTCAAAGTTTAAAATCATGAGCACCGAGAAAAAATCGGGGAACTTGGGGGGGCGTGGCCCCGCAAAATATTTGAAAAATCACCAAAAACGATCTTTTTATTCTAGTTTCTTTAAAAAGACCTTTAAAACATTTTTTTCGGTGCAGAACCAGAGTATAGGATCCGCTCCTATGGCTCCTGGGTCAGAAAAAATTTTCACGCTGTAAAATTTTTTAAAAAAAATAAAATAATGCTTTAAAAATCGCACTTTGCACTCGAGTTTTAAAGCAGGTCTTCAGCCAAAAAAAAAAAACAAAATTGTGGCTGATTCTTATGTCAAATGACCCCCTATTTCCAAATATGACCTCAGTTTTCCCCCCCTCCACCCCCTCTTTCCAGAGAGTCCCCCCCCCCAATTCAGAGTCATTTTACTAATTCGGAGGGGAAAAGTACATTACGTAACCCGTTAACATAATTCTAAAAGGCAACAGAGGTTCAAAGTTCAAAATCATGTACATGTGTACCAAAAATATAAACTATGGCGGTGTACCCCCCCCCCCCCAAAAAAAATCTTCTTTTCTTGTTTTTCTAAGAGACGTTTTAAACCTTTTTTTTTTTTTTTTTTTTTTTTGTGAAAAATCAGAGTATTGAATTTTCTTTTCTTTTTTTTGGGGGGGGGGGAGGGGGGAGGTATACCGCCTTAGTTTATATTTTTGGTACACATGTACATGATTTTGAACTTTGAACCTCTGTTGCCTTTTAGAATTATGTTAACGGGTTACGTAATGTACTTTTCCCCTCCGAATTAGTAAAATGACTCTGAATTGGGGGGGGGACTCTCTGGAAAGAGGGGGTGGAGGGGGGAAACTGAGGTCATATTTGGAAATAGGGGGTCATTTGACATAAGAATCAGCCACAATTTTGTTTTTTTCTTTTTGGCTGAAGACCTGCTTTAAAACTCGAGTGCAAAATGCGATTTTTAAAGCATTATTTTATTTTTTTTTTAAATTTTACAGCGTGAAAATTTTTTCTGACCCAGGAGCCATAGGAGCGAATCCTATACTCTGGTTCTGCACCGAAAAAAATGTTTTAAAGGTCTTTTTAAAGAAACTAGAATAAAAAGATCGTTTTTGGTGATTTTTCAAATATTTTGGGGGGCCACGGACCCCCCAAGTTCCCCGATTTTTTCTCGGTGCTCATGATTTTAAACTTTGAGTCTCTCTTGACATCCAAAAAAATTTATTGGTGAATATAAGGCTCCTTTCCCCTCCAAAAAAAAAATAATAGCCCTGAAACTAAGGAAAAATGAAAAAAAAAGGGGGGCGTTTTAAAAAAATTTGGGACGTGATGGGGGAGAACGGGGGTCATATTCGGATTCAGGGGGTCATTTTACATAAGAATCAGCCTTCAAAATACCAGAAGCATTTTCAAGGTTTTTTTTTGTCGAACAGTGTAATTAATGACTCGATACAGCATTCCTTGTTACTTGACGCCAATCTGCACATATGGTACCAACGTAAGCTTCTGTACTTAAATGTGAACGTCGAACTGACTTTAGGGTGATCTCGAGTGCGACATTACATTTTCCACCCTGCATCCATCATTTCAAACATTACAAGTGTGGTAATAAAGTTTGTTTAGATTGACCTCATGTTTCCTTTTACTCCAACTGACCATAAGTCAACAAACATATTGCTACTAGATAAAGGTAAAACATTTCGAAAACACTAACACAAACCACATCAGGAATTCAATTGAATTTTTAGTGGAAACCTACAAGAAAATCCTTATAAATATTCTGCAGAGATTCTCTTGTCACTGCATTCTCCACCCGGTATCCATCCTATCGAAACTTGCCATAAAGGTAATGATAAAGTTTGTTTCCATTGACCTCATGTTTCCTTTTACCCCAAACGACCATAAGTCAACAAACATATTGTTACCTGATAAAGGTAGAACATTTCGAAAACACGAACTACATCTGGAATTTCCTTGAATCTTTAGCGGAAACTTGATGGAAAAGCCTTATAAATATTCTACAGAGATTCACAATGAAATATTTTTTATCGAGATAATTAATATTGCCTTTCAAGGGTTTTCATGTTTCATATTTTGTTACCTGTAATTAATGACTCGATACAGAATTCCCTGCTACTTGACGCCTACCTACACATACGGTACCAACTTACGCTCCTGTGGTTAAATGTGAACGTCGAACTTACGCTGGGATGATCTCGAGCTTGTCACTGCATTCTCCATCCGGCATCCATCATTTTTCACGACCCCTCCTCCTTTCCCAAACGATTTTTATCTTCGGCCCTTCTTGCTGGCCAAAGAGAAGATAAATGGTTTCGGGCCGGTGTATTTCACTTCAATTCGTTTCCGTAAAACTCTGCCACGGATTGCCAGGTTTGATTAATTATGTGTTAATGCAATGACAGTTTATTTTCGTGTGATTTGCATTTTGTAAGGCTTAGGGAGTGTGGAACATGCTTTTGGCGAGGGGACGGGAGAATTTGTTGTTTATGGAGTTATGCACCCTGTATGCAATACTGAATGATGTATTGCTGAAGCAGAGTTTGCAGTTGCTGCCTGGAATTCATAAACATTTAGCTGACGTACACTGAACCTGAAACCGCTTCCAAAGCCTCATTGATTACTCAAGAATTCGAAATTTCTTACCACAACAGCGAGGGTGATAAATGATGGTCGGTAGCACGCCCTGATTGCTTTGCTTAAATGGAGAAATACCTTTTGAGCATCAACACTTGCATGTGTCGCTGCAATTAACACGAAACCTACTTACATACCTTTTTGCTACACCTAAAATTAATTTGCTAGAAGCAACAAAATGGCTTCAGGCAGCATTTTACTGCAACAAATGAAGCTTTATAAAATATCCTTCCAATTGGACTAGATGTGACATAACTAATTTTATTTGCTGATCACAATGTTTTAGCACAAGTTGAACAAGATTTCAATAGTCTTAAGCAAGCAAATATGTATTTCCAAAACTACATTTGGCTGTAATATCGAAGATCTTCAATTCCATTTTTTTTCAAGACCGAAGGTTCGAATATATTCTATGAAAACAGAATAATATCAAATGAAATATGATGGGAAGAGATAATGGAATTTAAATTTCTAAATAGAATACTGTTTCATAAGAGTGGAATCTAGAGAAGGAAAGTCTATTTACTTAATGTAAACTACACAACTAGTACACATGACTTTATTGAGTAGAGCTACATGAAATGAATATGCAATCACAATGTAATAAATAATTCCAAATAAACTGTCATTTAAACTACTAGTGTAGCAAAGCAAAGTTATCACTTTGAGCAACCATCACAGATTTTTTCTTCACTTAAATGCGAAAAAGAAAAAAATAGTTGAAACATAGAATACGTTTAATGTTGATCTACTTTTCAGCTACTTATCTAATTTCATGCAAAAATGAAAACGGTATTTCCACTTTTTGGATTTCATTATTTTTCAGGGTCACTAAAAGTTCACTAGTAGAATAAAACTATTATATTTTCTCTGGTGGGATATTCAATGTCTGTTATGCAACTATTTCTGCCTGTTTAAATACTACGATGAAGGACACATTCAAAAACCTTTGCAAGCATTTTTTTTTTTTTATCAGATTCTGTCAAAAAATTTTTGCCTTTACATTTTTAAAGATATCAGCTGCTCATAGCTAGGTTGGAGATTTTCTCTCAGAAAAAAACACATAAGAATGCCATTTTATAAATCTTAGTAGCTATAAGAGCTTAAATTGCGTGATTTTTCTATTTTAAAATAAGAGCATATATTTGAGGATTAAGTGAACTCATCGTCGTAATAATGCAAGTTAAAGCACATATCAGAATTAAATGACGCATTATTTTACTAAAAGAAAACAAAGGGTCATTTCATGGGGCTTTTTTAGTTAAAATTTACAACTGTGTCGTTCCGTCAGTGGTGAAATGATAAACTGATTTCAACTGTTTACAAACACATTTCTAAAGAATACACGTGTACAATTCACGTTCATAAAACCTGCCCACAAAACCACAAGAATAAATTTGAAATTGAAAATGCATCTCGATTGTATCAACCTTTATTATCTGTATTTTGTATCATTTCAACGTAACGCACGTAATCTAAGGCTTAGCAAAGAGTTGAACGACCCTTTGCTGTCCACTATCTGCTGACCCAATCTCTCAAAAAATCGCGAATTACAGAAATTACGCACCAAATCTACCTCGGAATGGCGACATAATTTAACGCCAAGAGACACAGAATTTCAGCTCCGTGTATTTACTTCTGTTTACACGTAATATGACATGGAAAGCTGATATTTCCCGTCGCATTATTTATACTTTAATGAGATGAGATTTATCGCGAAGGGAAAAATTACGTAATTATGAAGGATTATCCTTTGTGATTTTCGGTAGCTTGTCATAATAATAAATGTGGAGAGATTCATCAGATAGTAAATAAAACTTTTCCGTTCTGCTGCATTGAATTTAATTCATCTTGTTAGACAGATAACGAGTAAATACACTTGTCAATGAGGGGAAAACAAATGGCTTCTTAGAATGTCAATTACTTTGGTAGCGACGTCACACCTCCAGAGTGGAAGGTATAAATTCTCGCTGCTGCGGTTTCTTGCAGTTAGTTTTTGATTGGGATCATTATTCATCTTTGTCAGATGAGATAGCAAATGTGGAGTGTGTTAGAACATAATCTAAAAAGTTATCGATTCATTAAGGTTGTTACATAGGTCCTCGATCGATATTCTATGAAATGGGGTGATGAAATGGCAAAAAAAAAAATGTGATAATTGCACGTTCTTTGAAAAGAAGAACGGCTGCAAATCACTTGCCCACGTGCAACACAAATTTTGATACATTCAACCGCCCTGGAGCAAAGAACTGAAAATGTTTTCCAAGTATAGGATGGCAGATATTTTAGACGCAAGAGCAAGTTTTCCACTACCCCCCCCCCTTTTTTTTAACAATCAAGATTGCTTACTGATTTTATTTTGGCATTTTCTTTAAAATTTCTCCTCTTGTCATATTTGTAATTTGTAACTAGCGAGACACATGATCCATTGCGACAACACCAACGAAATTCATGAAAGCTGAATTGTTATTTAATTTTTTAGTTTGAAATACAATAAATCTTTTCGCATCTTATTGCTTTTTTTTCCTTATTTTATTTCTTTAATAATTTACATCCTGCTGTGTGTGTATATTATAACTTTAAGTGAAACAGAAAATCATAATAAACGTTTAATTAATTTATTTGTGCTGCATTTTCGAAAGTAAAAATTGTGTTTTAATTTTAAAAACAGTTGGGAAATAGCAAGTGTTTCCTGCATTTTGGACACAAATAAAATACGCGTTTGCGCTACAATATTTAGACTATGGGTCTTCTGTTCGTCAATATTTGATACGATAAGCTTTAATATGAGGGGTAAATTGTGGAATTTGATAAAGAAAAAAAAAGGAAGTTCTCACGCAGTAACAGATACCAGGCTTCCAAATAGTAGGTAAGATTAAGTTGATTTGATCCATTTATCAATGTAACATTAAGCTGCAGGATAAACCAACGAGTCCATATCGTAATCCAATCACTAGCTCAACAAGGCTGCTAAAATACAGTTAAATAAACTCATTCATTCTTTCCTAGTTTCAACGAAGACGTATTTCATTTACAACCTTTCACACAAAACATCTTTTTAATTTTTCGCTTTTTTTCCCTACTCCATAAGTGAAATATATTTCTGTGCACTAATAGGCTAAAATTTTTGCCTAAATACTGCTTTAACAAAGTCTTTAAAGAAGCAATTATCATTCTTTACGACTGATTTTCATTCTGACGGGTGAACTCAAACCTAAAAATCACAACTTCAATCCTAAACGTTCATAAGCTTTGAAAAATAGACTAATAAGCACGCTGCATTTAGCTTGATCGGAGAAAAAGCAACAATAAAAAGAGTTGTCTCAAGAGAAAAGAAATAAGCATAGTTCTGTGAACAACCTTATTCTGCTCTTGTGTTTTTCTTCGTTAAGTCACTTTTTAGCTTGAAGTTCATTATTCTAAAATTATTTATTTATCAACTTAAAGACTTGGAACCTAAAAATAAGTATTTCTTTAGAGGAAGCATAATGTAAGCATAATTGTCTTTAAAAGATACACGTTTCAATGACAAAGAAAACGATTTTTCATTTTTCCTCAGCTATTTCAGTTGACTTACGATATATGTAGCTTCTGCAGAAGTAATAGCTCGACGCTGAGACAAGTGTCGCAGATTACTGAGAAAGGCTGCTGTGCTGACTATTCGTTAAATGCGACAAAAAAAAAAAAAATACTGCAATTTAAAAAGAAAAAATACATTTTTAACTTCAGCAACAAAGGTTTGTACTTTTCTAAAATATAACACACAGGTAGTATATACTTGTAGTTTTTAAGCTCAGCATCTTATTTTTAAGCATTTTACGACCAAGCAATGTCGGACAGTCTTGCCGACTATTTGTGGAGTTTTTAATCTGAGTCGCAGACAACTGAAAAAATATTCTGCTCCCGGGCATGTCACTAACTATTCACCAACTACTTATATTTACCACAGCCGCAGAAAAATGTCGATATCTGTGTTAGTGACTTTAGCATTTGTTAAAGGAAAAATAGACAAAAAATGAATACAGTTCCTTCAAGCAAAATTTCCTTGAGTTTCATAACGATGCTTAAAAAATCTTTGTCGCCTTATTCATAGCTGACTTGTGTTGTCATTTAGTTTTGAAACACACTGAAGCTAGCACTCTTTTGAAAGCTTTAAAAAATAAATAACTCTTAGTTACTATCTTCAGTTGATGGTAAGTAAGCAATTTTTTTTCTTCCCTTGTCTTCAGCTTGAAGTTCACTGGTGAAATTACTCAGAATCAACCAGAGATGAAGAAAGGAAAAATAAATGCTCTTTTTTCTAGTGAAAGCATTGGTTTAACACATTTCTCTTTAAAACTTTCTGATTTCAGTGATGATGAATTTAATCCCAGAAACATAACGTCGTACCTAGATGCTAGAAAAAAGATGTTGATGTACCGGAAAGTAGGCTCGTTTAGCTCTGAGTGGAGATTCTTGTCTTTTATTTATCTAAATTTCTTATCGGTGCTTAAAAATCTTTTTCACTTTCTTATTTATTGCTGACTTGTGCTGTCACTTTCTTCTGAAACACTAGAGTTAGCACTTCTGGAAGCTTCGAGAATAATTCTTAGTTACTATCTTCAGTTGATGGTAAGTAAGCAATTTTTTTTTTCTTCTCTTGCCTTCAACTGGAAGTTCATTGCTAAAATTACTCAGAATCAGCCAGAGATAAAGAAACGAAAAATAAATGCTCCCCTTTTCCAGTGAAAACATCTCCTAAACACGTTTCCCTTAAAAACCTTCAGATTTCAGTGATGATGAATTTAAGCCCGGGAACATAACGTCATACCCCGAACCACCAGCTCTCGGACAAGAAATATGGTTTTATGTGTGGAACATGCCAGCACGTTCGGAGCAGCAGGAAAAAACAAGACAGAGGAGGAAAAATTGTCTAAACAAATGACAGATGAGGTGTAATTTGGCGAACCGCTTTTCATTAACCATTTGACATTGATAAATTACTGTTGATTCTTTCTTATAGAGTTAGAAAGATGAGGTTTTTTCTTGCCAGTTTTTTCTTTTTCGTTTTAATATGGCGTGGATGTTTCAGTTTTGGAAGAATCAGAATATTCAGGACTAATATCTCGTCATCTTTCAAACCTTATTTGATTAATAGTATAAGCTTTGCGCCTTGTATAAAGTATTATCCTATTATCTTATTGATGAAGGATGAAGTTATTGGTTTGCTGCTGCTGAGAGCGTTTCCAGGAAACGTAAATTAAAAGTTGACTTTTATTATCATTTTGTTGGCATCAGCATTTTGACTTCGGGTGAAATATAGAGATTAAGATCTCTTAATTTATTGATTAAAAGTTTTAATTAATTGATGTAATGTAAAGTGTTTACGCATAGAGAATTTTCTGGATTTTACCTCACACATTGGGGAAGATTTCAGCATGCTGGAAATTAAGTATACTTTCATAAGTCTTTCCCTCACGCACTTTGGTCTATAGAATCCATAATCATCTTCGTAGAATCGATAGTTTTTTTCTTATATTCAACGCTGCAGAAAATATTTTTAACGTTCAATAAAATAATTTCATTAAAATCTGTAAAAATTTAGTGAAACTTAGTGATCATACGGAATATGTAGTTTAGTTTGCTTTATCGACATTTTCTATTAAATTATGAATCATAAATTATTATCTTACTTCTAGGTGCTTAAAGCCACACTTCAAACTGGCATTCTGGTTCTTTAAGATAGTCATATTGTGTGTGATTTGAACGGCATTTTCTAATCAGTAAACATTCCGCACTATACTAATGAAAATAACATTAGCAGACACTAAAAGAAGGTGAAACATTTTTCAAAAAAATAGCAAAATAATCTACAGAATTTGTATTTATCTTACTTCGTTGTTCACCTAAAACTTGTCTACTTAATCATTTCTTTGAAACTCAAAATTGAATTAATGTATTAAAAGTTCTCGTCTCCTAGAAAAATATTTTTCTTCGTTCAATCTATTTGTGCATCTATGACTGTCTACGTGAAGTCATAATAAAATTCTAATTTGCTTGTATAATTTGCATTTTCATGTGTCAGAATCAGCTATATTTGCCTGGATACCCCGTTTAAGAATTTTATAGCTACACTTCTGTTCTATACTTTAGTAAAATACATAGGTATTCTTCATGCTTTTTAATATAAATAACATGGAACGTAAACAGTAGCGTACATAGACTAAGATGCGCTCCCCCGCAAGATTTATAAGTGCGCCCCTGCCCCCTATTAAAATATAAAAAAATACTTTCCCCGTGTAACTCATAGTGCTATTTTTCTTGATCGAGCGCCCTCAATCGTCTTGCGCCCCCCCGCGCCGCGGCGCTTGCGAGGGCGCTATGTACGCCACTGAACGTAAACATTACCCACGGTTTCACAAATGTAACTTGTTGACACAATAAGAACTTGCTTAGATATTGTAAACAGCTTTCCATTAAACTTTTTCACGTTATTTATCAATATAATTTGTTATTGATCAGTACCGGATCTACGCTTTTTCCTAGCCGGGTCTCAAACTGTCGCCCTTGCCCTTCTTTCTTATATTTTTAACATTGTGGTTCAACTAAAAACACAGAAATGGGGTGAATTAGCCGCCCGGGGCAAGGATCCCGTCTTGCTCGCCCCTAGATCTGGCAATGACATAGCTAAAACTCATAATAAGAATTATCAATCATTCGAGAAGCAAAATTGCATCCTTCAAAATTAGACGATCTGAAGCAACGGCTTACTTAACCTCATTGTTAATCTGGAAATATATGTGACTATGACTAAGGAATAAATATAACAGTTGAATTTGAAATTCATTGAAAAGTTTACGCACAGTTAAACACATGGATGGTGAAAACGAATTCTCAAATCAAACTATAAGAGAACCGAAAAATTCTGCACAAGAAAGTCATTTACCCTCTTTTCCACAACCATCTGCCCCCAAATCAATCTGGTGTGAAAATCTGTACGTGAACAAACCGGTTGTTGACTCTATATTAAACGCATTTTAACGCAAAAAGCCGAGAAAAAGAGTCATGGAAGAAATTTTAATTTTGATTTACAACAATGAAATAAATCTGAAAATGTATCCAGCACTTCTACAGCTGGAACTGGCAAAGCATGACGATTCTCCATTTGTGAGAGCAATAAAAACCCCTCTCTCAGAAAACACAACTCAGCATGAGCGTTTTTCAGCAGTCGTTAAACTAAGAGAATTAAAGAAAAATAACTCCTTTATTTATTTTAAACACCCATAAATTTGATGACTAATAAATTTTCTTAAAATAACCTCAAGTTTATGACTGCAACAGGTCTGATAAGCGCTTAAATTAGCTGCTCTGACCTTATTCTTCTAAAGTTTCAGAAGCACTTTCAGAAGAAAAAATAATAAGCTTACAATGAACAACAGTTTGACATCCCTGAGCATTAAATCAACGCATTAAAACGCACTAACAGGCTAAGCAGCCCGCGTTCGCACTTAAATTATCGCATTCCAAATTCAAAAAGGAAACCTGGCATCATCACGCAATCCATTTATATTTTTTTTTCTCCCGCCCGGAAGATAAAGCACTAGTCAAGTGGCAACAGTCACGAACTCGCGCATGCGTGAATGGCTACCGCTGGATGTTCGGAAATTTATTATAATATGTTGCAATTCACTTCCTTTGCTATGAAACGCCAGTTCTGGGAAAGAACATAACAATGGTTAATCATAAGTTATAGTTGGAGTTGTATGAAGTTATTATTGCACTTTTTAAGCTGTAGCAATCTTTTAAGGGACAATCGCTTCAATAAAATAATATAACTCTAAAGATCACTCACTCGAGTTTATTATTTATTCAGCTGCTTGTTTCAACTACTACATGAAAAGATCAATATATTCACACTGATTTCACAGAACTTTCGAGGTTTATTATTATTTTTATTACTATTATTTAATTATTACTTTTTAAGTGTGTGATAATACAAATTTCTACTTAAGGTTTAAAATACTTGCTTGAATCCATCTAAAAAATTTATGACTCAATTGAGACATCTTCAGAAATGTTAGTACTAGTAAGTGCAATGAAGTTTACACCCTTGTAAGTTAATCACTAGGGTGGGGCGAAAAATAAAAAGTTTTTCAGATCAACTTCTAATAGTTGCCAAAAGTTGTCTTTGGTGATAGTTAGCTTTTGTGCAAAATTTGAGAAAAATCAGTTAATATCTTCAGGGGGCGCTGCGATCGCAAAGTTTTACCATAGCTTTACATTGATTTTATGGTTAAAATATGGAAAACAATGCCGTTAGCTAATCTCATTGCATTTTTTTTTTTACTCAAAGGATGTTTTCATGCATTAAAAGCATATGAAAAACCTCACAAAAAATTATTTTATATGATATATTTATATTTCAAGCATTTAAAAAGAAGCAAAAACGTGAAAAAAGTGATTTTTTTTTAAAATATAAATATATCATATAAAATAATGTTTGTGAGTCATTTCATATGCTTTTAATGCATTAAAACATCTTTTGAGTAAAAAAAACGCAAATAGACTAGCTAAAGGCATTCTTGTTGATATTTTAACCATAAAATCCATAACAAAGCTACGGTAAAACTTTGCGATCGCAGCGCCCCCTGAAGATATTAACCGATTTTTCTCAAATTTTGCACAAAAGGTAACTATCCCCAAAGACAAGTTTTGGCAACTATTAGAAGTTGATCTGAAAAACTTTTTATTTTTCGCCCCACCCTATTAATCACCTATCTAACTCAGGGGAGTAGCGAGAAATTTTTCATAGGCGGGGTCATCGGAAAATTTTCGAAATTGAAGATCGAAACACGCACATTTCGGCCTGAACATGTGCGATCATACATATAATTTTCTTAAGAAATAGCGGCGTGGGGTTATGACCCCCTATCTCTTAACCCTCTTAGCTACGTCACTGAAACTTGATCACCAATATGTATCAAATTTAGCTGATAAACTTGAAAAAAAAATCCTTTTATAAGTTGACTATTAAAATAATGCTCCGCAAGTGAGTAATTTACACAGGTTTCACTATGTGAGTCACGTGACGGTCACTTAATTGTCACGAAACGACATAATTAAGTCATCAAAAGATTGCAGTTCCTTACGGATGTCAGTTCACGGTGACATCACAAAGTGAAGTTGAAGTCTTCATACGAAAAAGATTGGTCTCAAATTAAATGCGGTAGCAAAGAAGTCGTAGAGAAGCCCTATGAAGCATGTCACAAATCTATCGTAGCATGACTCTTGTTCGACATCATGATTTTGTCCCTTTGTGATTGTTATCATTTAGACTCGCAGTGAAATACCAATAATGGAGGAGTTTCCAATTTCACAAAAATATTTTTTTGTGATAGAGCACGGTCGAAAACATGGAGCGAATTGCTTTTTCTTCTTCATTTGGACTTCTTTTGCTAAAAAAAAAAAAAAATCTTGAAAGATGCTCTGTCGCTGTTTCATTTTCGCTACTAGCGTCGCAACTGGACAAGTTGGTCTTGACAAGGTTACTCTATATTATAGACGAGCAAGCATTTCGTATCGGATTTTTCATTGTTGCTGAACCGGGGTTACCAGAAACGTAAAATGGCTGATGCATCGACCTGGTATTTCATCAAAGTTTCTTCATTTGTGACGTCATACGAAACCTCACTTCGTTTTATAAATCGGTCAAATTTACATTCAACATAAGCTTTATACTGATCACTTCCCAGCAAATTATCGAATACAAATGATGCAATGAAAAAACACTTATGGATTTAAAAATAAAATAAAAAAGACTAATCAAGAAACATTTTCTAATATTAAGCACATTTGTGCGCTTTGGAACATAGGCACAAACATTTCACACTCATTTCTTTAAAATCAGCCTCAGTCTGAGTATGAAAAAATATACCCAGATAGCACATGTGTCTTCACATTTAATATAAATTAAAATGGTTGTCACAACGTTGAAAGTTATTTTGCAACGTTTATAAAACGAACTGTACTACCTAAGTAGAGCGTCACTCAAATGCACGCGACATCGACCTACTAGCTCTGTAAAACTGTCTTTTCCGCATTAACTGTTGCACCGCAGAGATGATACCTTCTTAAAAGCTATTTCTGACTATTTTAACAGATTATACTGAGTTAATTGTGTGAAAATCGTGACATATTTCCAGTGAAACTATAATGCACACATTTTATTTCATTATTCTTCCAAAGTTTTCGCAATCATTCGTTGAAAACCTGCTGCTTTCGTATTTGCAGTAGTCTTTCAGGGCAACTTTGAGCTACGATTTTCCTGTTTTAAACTGCTATACCAGCAGGGGTGCCCACAGGGGGGGATTATGGTGCAAGTTGCGCCACCAAAATTTGGGGGGGGGGGGGCTGTTAACTAATTTATTTATTTAAATTATTAATCAATTAATTTTTTTGATTACATTATTTACTGATTTTTTAATGATTATTATTCATTAATTTATTTTTTTAATTTAAATTATTTCTTTATTATTATTTCTTTATTTATTTATTTATTTTGCGCGTGTGCTTGGAATGTCTGGAAGTGAAGAAAAGCGATTCTATTCTGCGCATAATCAGTACTTTAAAAAAATAAATATTATATAAAAAAAATAATAGGAATAATTTAAAAAATATATAAAAATATTTCAAAAAATAAATAAATAACATTTAAAAAAATAAATAAATAATATTCAAAAAATGAATAAATGATATTTAAAAAAATAAATAAAATTTAAAAGAAGGATAAAAATAAAAAGCATAATAGGGTTGTAAACAATTTTGAGGGGAATTTGCGCCATTGAGTTTGGAGGGAATAGGCACCCCTGTATACCAGTGGTTCCCAAAGTGGTCCACAGGGACCCCCAGGGATCTTCCGGGGTTTGGAACGGGTTCATATTTAGGAAAGAAAAAAATGGGGCTCCACAAGATGCAAATAGGGGTCCTTTTGTTAATGGACCAAATTCACTCTATCCCACTTAAAACATTCTATATAAATAAATAAATAATATTCAAAAAATGAATAAATGATATTTAAAAAAATAAATAAAATTTAAAAGAAGGATAAAAATAAAAAGCATAATAGGGTTGTAAACAATTTTGAGGGGAATTTGCGCCATTGAGTTTGGGGGGAATAGGCACCCCTGTATACCAATGGTTCCCAAAGTGGTCCACAGGGACCCCCAGGGGTCTCCCAGGGTTTGGAACGGGTTCATATTTAGGAAAGAAAAAAATGGGGCTCCACAAGATGCAAATAGGGGTCCTTTTGTTGATGGACCAAATTCACTCTATCCCACTTAAAACATTCTAAGTTTTGTGCCATTATTTTTATGAAGGTATGCATAAAAATGTTACGTTTTCTCTTCATCTGAACAACAATAAATGGGCCTTAATTCCCTGTTTTGGAATGCACGAGTTATATTATTATAATTCCTGATTAGTTTTGGAGCGACCCCAAAGAAGGGGGTCCACGGAAAATTCGAAAACTAGCCAAGGGGTCCACGGAACAAAAAAGTTTTGGAACACCTAAGCTATACAGATATTTTAATAGTATTGTTGTATTTTTAGGAATGAAATGGAAGCAAAATGCCTAAAATATTGCATAGCATTCCAAAATTAAGATACAATAGTTATTAAATCCCTTTGAAATGAATTGCTGGCCTGACTCAACGATATCCAGCTATTTAAGTAACTGTCAACTACATCAGAAATGGAATGAAAGATAAATTATTTAAATAAAAGTAGGGCAGTTTTAAAGCAGAAAAATAAAATTTCCAAATGTTTAATAAATCTCCCTTTGTATTTCACAACATCACAAGATTTCTATTATTTGTAATATTACAAAGTAGAAAGAGCAGTTTCATCAACATCAAATGTAGCTTTTGGACATTAACTTCAGATATATTGAATGATGCAATAAGCTGTGTAAAATACTGCCAACTTTTTTTTTTTTAAGGAAAAAGAAAAGAAGGAGTAGAAATGTTATTCCATAACCTTGTCGTAAGTACGCAGGCCTTTTTTTTTTTTTTTTTTTGATGTCAAACATGCAAAGAAGGAAGAGAGTGAAGTTAGGCAAAGTTATTTGACATAGCCAAAGGTACCCTAAAGCAGCGATTTTCAACCACTGGACCGGCGAAATGGCACCAGTCCATACATGGAAATTTTACCGTCTTCAAAGATTTTTACCTGTCTGCGTGTCGGTGAACCTATCCCGTTTTGTGATTTTTCTCAAAAATTCATTTGCTTATGAGAATCAATAAAGCACCGAAACATTTTACTTTAAAATTCTAGTGTAAGCAAATGATAATAGTAAAAAATCTTAGTTAACTAATGTAACTGTTAATGTGTTACTTTCAACTAGAGGATGTTTTTCTTTCTTAAAAGAAAAAAAAAACATGAAAGAGAAAGGATTTTTTTTAAGGAAAAAGACACTTTAAATAAAAAACTTGTCTGTCGGCGAAAAATTTTTAACGAATTTTTATCGCTCCGCGGGTCAAAAAAGTTGACACGCTGCCCTAAAGAACTGTAAACGGTATAGATTGCTCCGCTAATCTTCTCAACTGGCAGAGTTACACACTCTGGATAAGAATCATTAAGAATATATATAATCCTTGAGTCAAAAGCTGTTAAAAATAGAATTTTTGAAGTACGAGTATATGCTACCGTACTAAGCGCAAAAGTGGTATCTGCAGTTAAGCTCAAACCAAGATATTACTCTTTAAAGTTTTGTGCTACTATGTATTTGATTCAGATGAAACTTTTTCAGACTTCTTTTGTAAATATTTCCCGTTCTCAAATGACCATATAATTTTGTATTTATGTAAAATACGTCACAAAGTGCCACCTGGTGGTGATAACTCAATTTTGTCAAAAAGTGCAGGTACGACTTTTGTGTTTCGCACGGCAGTATAAGTTCTTAGATAAGCACACACGCATTTTTTTCTTTTCGTTTTTACGTAGACGACGCAACAATAGTAATTTAATTTTCTGCTACTTTCTTGTGCAACAGGATAAATGAAACTCCGTTCTTGTTGAATTGGTCTAAGCCACCAAAGTGTTAGCACTTAACCAGGTAATTAGGGAAATTTTAAGCTTTCTGTCAGACTTGTATTTCAAAAAAGAGATAATCCGACACCACCATACTGGTTAGCTTGTCTTATCCTTCAAAAATAACCTACTTTTACACCGGAAATAACCTCATATTCATCATTTCTGTCATATCGATAGAAGTGAAGTATTTGGAAACGGGTCAAAATTGGTGAAATCTTCGACATACATTTCGACAAAATACTAAAATATAATTTATACCTGAATATCTAATTTTGTTTCAACCGGTGCGAAGCTTATTTTAATTTACGGAACTGTAGCTGAATGTTTGAACGGTTCTAGTGAATCGCTGACTTAGTTATACTGCCAGGGCATTTCAATGGCAGTACTATCTACAAAAAATGCGTTTTATATCAGTAACATAATTGAAGAAATGAGTCTCTTTCTTCCATAAACATCAATAAAATATTGAAAAATTAGATCACTGGTTTAAAACATAAAAAATTATTGAAAACTAAATAAGCATGTTTGCGCAATGAGTAAATAAAATGAAAAATTAAAAGTTTATACATGTTGCCATTTACCTGAGCGCGCTTGCCAATGGAATTAATATTAGCTAAACTAGCTAAGTGAAACTCCAATTTTACTGTATTCTTCGTGCACTTCAGATGTCATTTTCTGCTGGTCTCCGAAAAAGCAAATATAGTAGAGCCTGCTTATTAGAATATCGGTTAAAAGAATATTCCGCTTAATATAATTACTTTTTCAAAGTACTAAACTGCTGCAACGCATTATTTTTATCCCAGATAATGGAATATCCAGCTTATTGGAAAATTTTTTCTTGGCAAAATGTCTATTCCATTAAGCGGGTTCGACTGTACTGATAATTTCGAAAGAGTCCCGATTTTACATTACTATGTTTCAGAAAATCAGCTGAAAACGTTTTTTTAACAAAATGTTCAAAATCGAATTTCATTTACAAGACTCGCACAAACTCTTTATTTTTTGATTTTTTTTTTTCGTGAAGATAAACTAATTTTATACCTGTTAAAAACCGCTGAGGTATTTTAATTTGTTTTATATTATAGTCTTTTGTGAGGAGCACTTCCTTTTATTATCTGGTCTTCCTTCACATCAACTGAGTGTCAGTGCTGCTGATACTTTTCTTGACAATCTTCCAGAAGTTGAATTTTTTCACTATCGGATTTGATTGCCAGCTTCCGACAACAGCGATAGAGGTGCCCTCCCCCCCCCCCCCCAAGCTCAATGGCTCAAAGTCCCCCCCTAAATTTTTCACAACTCTCTTGAGCTTTTTATTTTTAATTTTACCGCTCTTTTTTAATTAATTACTTTTTTTAAATATTATTTATTTATTTTTTTAAAATATTATTTATTTATATTTTTCAATTATGACTATTATTTTTTAGTTCGAATTATGCGCAGAATAGAATCACTTTTTTCTTGTCCAAGCACACACACACGCACACGAAATAAATAAATAAATAATAAAGAAATAAAAAAAAATGAAATAAAAAAAATAAATTAATAAATAATTTAAATTCAGAAATAAATTAGTTTAAAAAATCTCCCTCCCCCCCAAAAAGAAAATTTTTTTGATGGCGCAACTTGCGCCATAATCCCCCCTTGTGGGCACCCCTGGACAGCGATGAAGACAAAGCAGAACTAATGGAGAGTGTCCATAGCTGATTATGCAATTCAAAACATAAACACACTGAAACATTTTTCTTTCTGCTGATTGCTGATGCCAACTAAAATTCAATGCAAAAATTATTTTGCCAATTCACACTATTTATGAAATTTATCCAAACCAAAAGGCAAATAAAGATTACACATTTTCCCAACTATTTCTAAAGAATATGCTTAGATTTTTAACCCTGCCCCCAATTTTACGTTTTACCGCTTAGTACGTTTTTCAATCTCTGTTCCAACAAAAAACATAAAACTGGGGTTCCACTATATTTACTGCTCCCTCCAAACTTTTGCGTTGACTTACAAAAATTCGACAGACATCAATCGCATTTTGAAGCAATCGCTTTGTAATATTCAAATAAACACAAAATTGTGTTTTTTTGTACTCGGATTTGTATCAAAATCAACTATAAAACTAAGTTTATCAGACAAAATGAAAACTGCAGCTCACTACCATAAATTGCACAAAAATAACGCAAATTTTCGCGAATGGCGCAATATTTATACATCCCCTTAATATTTCACGAATCATAAATTCCGAACGGAACCTGTTTAGAATTAAATAATTTGCTTGATTTCGCATTCGAACACATTCGTTCTCCAAAAAGACGCACATAAAAAAACGTTGGAAAAGCGAGCAAAATAATAATCTGAAAAGGAAATAGCTGACAACGGAACGACTTGCTCGCAACGGATGACATTGTTTGGGTCTGATGTATGGCCCATACGAGCACAACCGTACCATGAACTGGGGATGAAAATACCAATAAAAAACGAGAAAAGAGACACAATCTACGGCTGAAAAAGAAACAATTTATACGTATACGCAGAACACAAACAATGCCTCCATAACTTAGGCGGTGGAAAACTTTATACGATTCTACGAAACTGCTTGCACTAAAAATTGTGATTAGGACGTTTGTATTTCCTGTTAAAGAGCGCGAAAAATGGTTCCCGATGAATTTTATGGACCGCCATTTTCAGCGATTGCTGAGTTAGAAGATAGAACACTTCATTGTGTTAAATTTACGAGTGTCATTGGGCGTAGACATTTTGTTAAGAAAGCGCTGCGGTGGGAGGTTTTCTGTTTTATTTATTTATTTTTTTTTTTTTTTTCGCAATTTACAATGTCACACTGAGGTGTTGACGTTAGAATTTTTCTGTTTTCTTTTACTTAAAAAAACCATATAAATATTGTTTTGAAAAATATAACACACTAAAATAAAATCTGCTAAAGTACATAGTTGTTTATGTCTTGCTATCAAATTAAAAATAACAGAAATTTGTAAGACTAGTGAAAAATAAATGACAAAGGAATACAGACACTGAAAAATGCAATAGGTGAAAAAAAAATATATATATATATATATATATATATATATATATATATATATATATATATATTATATATATCAAAAAGAGACAATAATAGCTCATGAAGAGTATTTGTGCATAAATTGGAGTAACAGAAATTAATAGAACAACAATGAGAAACATCAGGAAAAACATTTAAAACTACTTGAAATTTAAAACTAACATGTAAAACATGTAAAACATTTGCAGACTTTAAACTGTTAATCTTGATTATATATATATATATATATATATATATATATATATATATATATATATATATATAAACAATGAACTACAACCGATTGAGCTCTTGCTGATTATACTACACCTGGGAATGCGAACACTTTCTCAAACTACACATTTTTTGTTTTCAGATATGTTGTACTGTTCATAAGCTATGTAATGCATTACGGGTAAAATGAATTAAAATTATTCCGATGAACATTTTGCTATGATCACACAACATTCACAAGCTGTGCAACGTAAACCGTGTAATAACATACAGATTAAAATTATTACAATAAACAACTTTTTACTATTAGACTATGTTCATAAGCTTTTCAAATCAATCCGGGCCTGAAAATTAAAAATATTACGGAAAGCAATTTTTTTATGATTAGACAATATTCATAAGCTACACAAGGTAATTCGGATCATAGAACATAAATTAAAACCATAACGATAAACATTGTTTTATAATTGGACCATGTTCATAAGCTATGCAAGGTAATCTGAGTAATGGTACACAATAAAATCATTAAGATAAAATATTTTTCATGACTTTGAAATACTTACATAAGCTATACAAGGTAATCTCAGTAATAGCACACAATTAAAAATTATTAAAAATAGTATTTTTTTATGATTGGACAATGCTCATTAGTTATGCCAGGTAATCCGGGCAACGGTTCACAATAAATGAAAATAAGCAATTGTTTATGACTGGACAATGTTGTCATAAGCTACACAAGGCAATCTGGGTAATAGAGCGCAATTTAAAATCATTACGATAAACATGTTTTTAAAAATTGTGCAATGTTCAGAAGCTATGCAAGTAAATCCGCAAACAAATTCAATTTGTTAGATAAATATGCAGACATTGTAGAAAGTTCAAAAACTCACCTGCAGCGAAGAATGGTGCTGTATGCAATCTTGTTAAACAATATAAGGCTTGAAAATATCGGTTTAAAACGATTCAAATAGGCATGAAACTGACCGCTACTGTTTATGAGCAATTATATAAACCACTTACTGGAATCATTTGCTTGAAGCATCTACTATACTTAGTGAAGCAGCTTTGCCTCCAATAATCCAAAAATCACTGGAATCCAAAAATGTTATTCACTGAGCAGTCAACAACATTATTCCCGACATGCTGAGTTACGGTTAAAAGTGCTAAGAAGCTATTCCTCCGTTACGGCACGGGCGTAACAATCAAACTTAAAAAAAAAACTAAACTAACTTTTTTAAAACTAACTCGGAGTTATTCAAGAGGGAAAAAAATGTAGATTTTTATAGAACCAAATTGTAGTTATGTGTGTTTGAAGTATGATTGTTATTTCCCTAACAGTGGAATTACCGTAAGGTGATTTAACTGTTTTTTTTTTTTTTTCACTTAATGGTAGAGTCCATTTTCAACATTCTTTCAGAAAATGGAGGAATTTATATTTAACATATAGTTGTGACACGTTTTGAAACTGAAAAATAATTTAAATCGATTCTTCGTGTTTAATTTGGTTGAACTACATTTCTATTCAGTATTTGGGGTTCATGAACTTTTTCTCTTTTGCAGAAAATACTACGGACAATTTTTAATACAGAAGATTTAGTTTTTTATTGTATTGTTCTAAATATTACCTCTTATAGAAATTATATGAAAATAAAACATTAACGCCAACTGTACCTTGGGGAGGGTATGGCAAAATACTCCTTACATGTATAAAAGCTACCGTACTAGGAAAAAAAGATGCAGAAAAACAAAGAGCTCTGTGGATTTGCCCCCCCCCCCCCATCCCTAACACACACACACACCCTGGTTACACGCACTGATATAAAAATATTGTATAGTCGAATAAATGCTGTGTTAGTCCTTTTCCCCACTCCCAAAAAAAAAAACCCTCTATATTTGCTAATGTTGTCTTTCCTGTGAAGACTTGATAATCCTTTACTGTTTTTTTTTTTTTTTTTCATTTTCCTACATAAATGTCATCAAAAATTCAAAACTAAACTGATTAATGAGCATTTATAGTCAGCCTGTCTACTTAGTTTCACTAATTATCGATCTGACATCAAAGCCATTGTTCAGAAAACTTGTTGTAAAGTTCAACACTGCGTAGGCGGAATAGGTTTATCAACTTTTTGAAATGAGTTTTTTATTATTTTAAAAAGGTGCACAGTAAGTCTATTTGTAGTTATTACTATTGCAGACATTTTTTTTACTTTTTGTGATACCGTAATAAATAACTTTTGTATCAATGAAAACAAGCTGTTATTGAAATAATTAAAGATGAGGAACTTCCAATCAATGGAAATTCGCCATAAAATAAGCTATGTACAGTAATAAATAGTAATGCTAATAATAATTAAATATACTAATTATTACGTATTATAATATGTTAATAATAGTAAGTATAATTACCAATCAGGACTTAAGCTTCAAAGTTGCTCCTTCTGTAAAATATTGGCAAGTTCAACTACACTTGTCCATAATAAAGTGCTTTCCCCCTGTTGATCTTTAATTTAAAAAAGAGCCTGTAGTTCCACACATTTTTGTGAGATAACATATTTAGTAGTCCATCATTTTTTTATGACATGTGTACAGTGGAACAAGATGCAACAAATTTAATTTTCTTCCCTCCCCTCCCCCACTCTTTCCCATGAATTGTTTCGATAAATCGATGATATGAGAAATTTCTAGACTGTCTTTATCAAGAAAGTAAAACAAATTCAAAACTTTTCGAGGATTCAGAGTAGTAAAGTACATAAAACTACGAATTTTCAAATCTTTGTCGTCATTTCATTTTCAGTGATTATCTTGCTGCTTTTAAGACATCTAATGTTTTGTATGACCTATTAAAAGACAGCGTATCGAGGCATAAATTTGGAGGGAATTTCACAAAAATAAAATCATTGCAGAAACTTCTAACCTTTTTAACATCTCAACAACCATATTAAATACCCATGAAACGGGCGTTAAAAAAAAGTTTTCAGATTAGAACTCGTCGGCGTTATTCAAGATGGCCGATGAAGTAACTTGCCGCCCCTGCCACCTGGCAGAGAATGATTGAAATACTCACACTTCAAGACTTCTCTTTGTAACAAGAGCGTTTTGCCATAGAGCCGTCAATAGGCTCTCGTTTTTTGTTACACTTTTTGAAGCCTCTCTGTGGAAAAGAAATCACGTCAGAAGGTGCGAAAAGGAATGAAAAAGTGATTTTTGACGTGAAGTAATTTTTCACGCCATCCTCATGCAGGCCTGTCAAGCGTTTAAGCAAAGTGTGTATTAGTCCCATAGTTAAAAAACGGGGATTGGCTGACCGCACAAAAAAATACCAGCACGTCACATTTAACGGCGTGTAACAAATGTGTCAGATGTTCGAGATGCGGCTTTGGAAAAGTTTGGAGAAGAATACAGAAAAAGCTTGGCTTTTACAAAGATTGGGCGGTTTTTGCTCAACATCTCATTTATGTAGGTAGTTTGCTGTTTTGAAAATATCTCACTTTTTTGGTTAGGTGGAAAATTAATTAGCTTCGTTTGTTATAAAATTTTGAAAAGGAGCATTTAAGAAAAAAAGTGGAAAACAAATATTATTTTTAGTTTAAAAAAAACTAACTTGCCTACTTGTCTGAATTTTTCATCGTGTATTTGTTGATAATGGGTACGTTTTAAGATTAAAAATTTCGGGGAGGAAAAAACCTTGCGATGGAAAAAGGAATTTTCGTCGCAAGGTACATTTGTGATAAAGGGCTATTCATCAATGACGCTTTTTTTTTTCAAGATTTTGACCCCCTCCCTTTTGCCCCAAAGTGTCACACTTTACCTTCCTCTTCTCGCCCTTGTCACATTTTATGCTATTTTTCTTCAAACTATTCTTGTAACTAATGCCTGATGTCACACTTCTTGTTTCCCCCCTCTCCCCATTGTCACAAACAGTCACAATTTCGTGACCCCCCCCCCCTTCAAGGCGTGACATCATTTGTAGAGAGCCAATAAAATGTAGCCTTATGAAACTAAATTTAAAAAGAAGCAAAAAGGAGTAGAACAACCGAATTTCGAGGCTAATTGAATGGTAAATATGAAAGGAAACAAACAATACTTACAGAACTTCAACATTTTTTTTTCTTCTCGTTAATCCATCCTTCCCTCTTCTATTTTAATAGCCTTTACATAGAATACTGTATTAGGATCGGTAACATGTTTTAAAATCAAGTGATCTGTGGTTCTGAGCGCCAACACCACCGCAACTAGATACACAAATATGTTTATCTTAATGCTGATGACATCCTATAATGAAGATCCCATTACAACAGTATTTCGGTTCAGTCTTAAGTTATTAACTACTAAATCACACATCAGTTTCTGTGCTTGAATACTTATTTCGAATTAGTTACAACACAACCATCAATACTATGCAAACACAGAAACTGATGTGATCACAGATGAGTCATCACTATCCCCAGTGAAAACAGTGGGCCCCATGCAGGGCCCGATTAACGTCTGAAGTTAGGAGATCAGTCTCAGTTCAGGACCCTCTACTTTTGCCTGGGAAAATTTTTCTAAAAATTACCCAGCAAAATGCAGATTAAAGTTGATTTTCCCTCCTCCTACTCCCCCCTCCCTTCCCTTTCCAACTCATAGAAATTTGTACATCAGCAACTGAGGGTGTTTGTTGTTGAATCAGATTTATCACTTCCCAAAATTACCATAAAAGTAGTGGAAACTGGGGACGGTTGTGACACGGGGCGGTTGTGACAGTCGTCATATTAGCTAAACCATAATTAATACCTGGTTGTAGCAAAGAGAGAGAGTATCATCATGTTTGTCTGAATGTGTGTCAAAGCATTGCGGTAGCCAGCAAGCAGAGGGGTTAACAGACAAAAGTAAGTTTTTTTGTTCAATTTCTTTTAGTAATTCCTTTTGAATGGGTACAGATAGAGAAATGAGAGTTTTCCCCGTTAGTAGTGAACCTTAATAGTGAAATAGCAGTGATTACTTTTTATGTAGGCTATTTTGTATTGCCATGGCGATTGCTGTTTTCAAAAGTAGTGGGTTGGGGTCGGTTGTGACAAATTGCGTGGGGACGGTTGTGAAACGAGTAAAACATGTTTTTATCATATTTGATGCCCATTGCCCATAATACGCTTGAAGAAGACAGAAATAGGGCAGTGTAACCTAATGAAATATAAAGAAGCTTATAAAGAAGTGAAACTTTTATTTCTTTCTAACAGCTTTGGAAATGCAACGTTAATCGTAAGTCTTTGCTACGAAACATTCATTCGTACACACGATGGAGCCGGCCGGCGCTGTCACAGTGAAAACAACGTGTGCATACGTTATATTGCTCATAATAAAGTGCTTTTGAGCTTACATATAAGCTGAAAGCAGACATGAGAGTAAAATGGCTACTGAGAAATGGTTTCGTTCATTTATGAATAGCAATTTTTCACGTCTGTTCGTGTAGCTCATGCAACTAGACTTTCAAGAATAACAAGCTTCAATAAAACAAATAAATGTGGAATCTTTCTTTGATACTTGAGAATTTTTTGCACAGACACGGCTATGACTCACAGGATGTGCATAATGTTGCCAAAACAGACGTTACGAAATTCCAAAAACCTGATATTGTTGCAAAACTTGGTATAAGGCTACTTCAACTGAACGAGGTACATTGTTAAGTGTTAAACTTTCCCAGATGAAGGATATGTTGAATTACGTTTGATATTACTTGAAATTAAAAGTGATCTAGACTGTTTTGCTGCATTTTTGAACTTGTCACAACCGACCCCAAGCACTGTCACAACCGCCCATGGGGTGGGGTCGGTTGTGACATTTTTTTCCTTTTTTGTTTAATTTGGTCCTGTGAGTTAACTATTGTACTTAGGGAGAAAATTTTAGAATTTATAAGCAGGCAAATGTACACTTTAACATAAAAACAACTTTAAACTAGCTCACAGGCATTACTAAGGAATCTATGGGGGAGCAAATGAAAATTGTCACAACCATCCCCAGTCTCCCCTACATTGTAACACAATTAAAATTTTATTTTATTAAACTAGCTCTCTTTAAGGATGAATTTTAAAGCAGGAACTGGAATTTTTAAGCAGTTGTTCAGTCATTTTTGGGCCCTCTGAAAATTCTAAGGGGAAGCTCAAACTTTCCGAGCCTTTTGGGTAATCAGGCCCTGGCCTAACGACCTTTCATGTAAGCCATATTGCCAGTAATAGCGTTATAACAAATTTCATAGAAATATTGTTTATCTTATATCTACCGAAAAAAAATTCTGAAATAAAGAACCCGAAGAAAATTCTAAAACCAGCGTGGAGAAGACAATGACTATTAAGATCTGGCGATGGTGAAGACAATGACTACCAAAATCAAACGGGTGCGGCTAGCTCTCGTAGACGAAACAGCTTGGATTTCTAATAGAATAAAAGAAAATTTTACATGCAAATTTATAAAACTTCAATTCGGTAAAATCTAAAACAGCTTATGTACTATACCACTTGGGTGGAAATCGCAATCAACTTCCGTAATGCAATCACGGAAGCCGGTCCACTCTCACAAATGAATCGAGCGAGCTTCTCATCTTCACACCACCGGCTACAAACAATCAGAAATGGGAAGACCCCGCTTTCGCAGGGGCACGTCAATCACTGCCGACCGAAGTTTATTAAGGGGGATTGGGAGGGTTTCCGCGGTCGAAAGGCGAGATGATTCTGACACTTCGCGGTGGGGAGGGCGTCAAGTGGCTTTGAAAATTGTCCTGTCACAAGACCACAATGCGCCCTGTCAGACGCACAACAGAAAGACATATGCCGCGGACCCCATCAACTTCTTTCTTCTTGCCTTTTCCTCTTCTTCCTCTTCGCCTGTTTTTTCGTTGCAGAAGCCCCATTGCTGAATTTGAGATTTCGGCTGGCAGCGGTGTCAGAGTGACGTCTGTTTTGCAACGAAACTGTTGAAATATTGCATATGGAGCTGGCAATCATCAACGTTACTGTTTATGGCTTTATTTCGTCGGAAATGTTTGCTGAATCAACAGAAACTTTCTGAAAGAACAGTTTAATTTTCAATTGATGTCATGTGCACTTCATTAAAAAATCGTTACATTGCACGAGAAATAGTGTAATAAGGGTTTGATAAAGGATTGAAGACTCTATATCAACTTCTGTGCACTTCATTAAAGAATCTTTACATTGCACGAGAAATAGTGTAATAAGGGTTTGGTAAATGATTGAAGACTCTATATCAACTTCTGTGAAGCAGTTTCTTTCTACACTGTCTCTATATTTCAGTAGAGGCACCACAATAAGATCTGCAAAAGGTTGATGCATTTCCTTAGTTACCATCAAGGATTACTTATGTATTTTATAGAGTATAAGCAAGTATGTTTAACAAGAATATCAGTTAATTGCATCAAGGCTGCTATCATCAGAGGTAAACTATTGTAGAATGTATAAAAATTACATTACAACACAGATTATATTGAAAGCTTAAAGCATGCATATGATTGGCATGAAATGTTTTGGGAAGTAAATAAACCTTACCATAAAGATAACATCCATGGATTTCAATTGAAGTAACATCATAACATCAGCAAAGATTCCTTTGATACATTTCTTTAGTTTCTAATGAAGCTTACTGGTATCATCCAAGGAGTATAGTCTAAAATTTGTTTAATATCTGTAAACAATCTATGGTGAATTACTGCAGAAACTATAAAAGCTTCATTTAGAATACATATTTGTGAATTGTGTGAAATGTTTTGTGGGGAAAAAATAGAAACAATATTAATTTACGTAGAAAATATCCATAGCTTCGTTTGAGTTATCTATATTCATGAAATCCATGAGCAGGTTTTCGATATACGAGAAATAGAGAATAAACAAAAATGTTTTTAGTATTACTTGAAAAGAAGATTGTTCATGAAGTCAATGAGCGCGCTCATAAGGAAGTAGAACATGTCTACACAATTAATAAGTAAACCTTCATAAAATCTCCAAACTCTCTGCAGAGTTTACAGAATTCTATAACTAAAATTTATGCTATTGAAGTCCTAAAATATTATTAATTAAGTTTTTAAAAAATATATTGATAGAGTCAGTGGAGAGAAATCAATCCGTATTAAGCAATCAAGCAGATGTTCCTGGGAATCATCAACTTTTGCAACGTCTTTAGACTCTTGTATAAAAGAGAGAGAGAGAGTCAACCGCCACTATCCATATCGTTAAATATTTCAAGAAATTCAAATTCTTGGCTGTCCGGCTGATCTAAGACTTGTTATGAATGCAAAAGATTATAAGAGACAAAAACTTGGGGATGACTAATCCAAATGGCAGAAAAAACTCGCATCTGTTTTAGTGCAAGAGATGTCACTCTAGTAATCATTGTCAAAATGCATTACAAAAATCAAGATACAGCCGACAAAAAATGCATTTATCATTCAAGCTGGTCTTTTATTTTTCAATTTGTACATCTAAATGACTGTCCGGATAAAACACGACGACCGGTTTAACGGAGTCCGGATTAATGAGGATTTACTATAAGTGTTTTTTCTGTCATCTGCATAACGTTTTAACTGATTATTCAACTGTGTCACTATTATCTATGAAATTATTCATACATGTGCAAAATACTTACAAAACAAATCCCAGCCATGGATAGATACCCTGGTTGAGCGACTGTAACAAAATCTCCCTTTCTAACTAACCCAGCTCTCTCAAATGTTTATTCGAGGTGACACCTGAAAGGTAGACATATTCCACAAACATTTGACGCGGCCAATCGTCCATCGGACAAGCGCAGCGGCGTGACGAAACATTTGTGACCCGTTTTATAATGCATTTCCCCATATGGGTCGATATTCCACCCGGGGCAGAGAGCACTCTGGAAATTGATCGGTGTCTGTGCGGGGAGGTTGATTGACGGCAGCTGCTTAACCGGGGGGTCTTTTGTCCGTCGTCGATACACCCCATCATTCAAGCACCCCGCCAGAACGTTCGCTCTAATCGCGGGGGCCCGCCATTGTTTAAATGGTTTTAAAACAGAGAGAGCCTCATCGAAAAAGTTCGCCAGGACTGTTTGGAAAACTCAACAAATGCGTTGATTAATCACCTAGCCGTGGTCGCATCACAATCAATCTCCCAGGTCCCTTTTTTTTTTCTGAAAGTGGTTTTAAATCTTTTTGAAATTCATCGTCATCCTTTAAACTCAGTCCCCTGTTTGAGCAGGTAATATACTTAATGGTTCATAATTAGGGCTGATAAGCAGACCTGTTACTCAGGGGGGTCGGAAGGGAGGGGGGCATCTATTGCCCACCCACTGACTTCAAAATATTAATGTATATTTACATTTTAATGGACGAGGTTTTTGTTGTTTTTCGATGAAATTCTTATTGTCGGGTTTGCACATTTGGCTCCCTTGGAAAAAGTTGAAATAGCATGTTGATAAGGATCTAAAATGTAATAATAGAAGAGCTGACAGCCCAAAATGTTAATCAAAGGATACAAGAACATTTTTATAAATCAAAAGTAGAGAGCAGTTATTACAGCCGATAATCGGGAAATCTGTCTGGCAGTACACGGTAAAGGGCATGCAGGGAAAATGGCAAATTAAAGAAGACAAAATTTTTCTGCAGAAATCATATACATTCAAATTTAAGAAGTTATTTTGCATAAATTTTGTGAATCCTGTTGAATTCCTGAAGATTGCATCAAATGTTCAATAAAATACCATTTTAAGCGTCATTTGAAGAAACTTCGGAAATATACCAATACAGATAACATTCAAATGGAACAAGTCTAAAATACTAGTAATGACACTTATTCAGTTCCAAATTCGACATTTTCACAAAAAAAAAAAAAAAAATGTGATGTGTGGTGCAAGGTTGCTAATACTTATAGTTTTGGTAAAACCATATCTTTGAATTATTAACGATTTTTTTATAAATCATAAGAAAAACTTTTTCGTCCAAAATGTCGAGTTATGAATACGAGTCCAATAAAGGTTATTTGCAGAAACTTCGGATCTGCATATATTCTGAAGTATTTTTTCGAATCTCCGTCAATTTACTTATAAAGTTTGAAGATATTCCCTTTTGAGATGGAAAAGCAATCCCCTGCCAGAATAAGTGTAGCAGTTTTTTAAAGTGTCCAATCTCAAAGTATCTTAAACGTCATACGGGCCAGTCCATGAAATTAAATTTAGAATAAGTATAACGAGTAAATACCAGTCAAATCATAACAGATCCTCCCTTAGAACAGTTTCTAAAAATTGTCAGTGAAATATGGTCAGCAGTCTCTAAAAAATCAGAATAAAATACATTTTTTGTCTATCAACTGTTCCGTTGTTAAAGCCTAAAAGCCGTTGTTAAAGCCCTAAATATAGCCCTTCACCCCCCCCCCTTTTTTTTTTCAATTTTCTCAGAAGCTCAATTTCACACCCCCTTCTCGTTCTTTCTTTTCTTCTCTCGATCTCGCTTTTTTATTTATTATTTTTTAATTAATTTTCTTTTTTTTTTTTGCAGTTTACAAGAGTTAATAATAAGTAAACCTTTACGAACTTATAGTTGATTTGAAACTGCTCACGACACAGCAGTAGAAAAAAAAACGTTGTTCTAATTTAACATTGAGCCTTCTGGGTCCGAGTTCCGCGTCATAACTGTTCAAACAATTTGCAAGAATTTCATGAGCGGAAAATAACTTTCCATTAAAATCTTTTAAGTTCAGCGATAGTGATGGCGAGAGAAAAAACTTTTCAGTGTGAAAAACAAATTTTACGTCTCAATTTCAAAATGGTTTGAGTCTTCAAAGCGACTTCATTTTGGTTTAACATCATATTATTCGTTTAATTCTTCCAAGTTAAATCCAAGCGTCGATCAAAAAAAAAAAAAAAAACAATGTAATATAGAATGTACAATTTACTAATGTCTATATTTTATAGTAGTTTATTCAAACAGCTATAATAAGTAAAATTTGCCCCATGAACTCCAGAATAAATTTCAAAGGTTTAACAATATGCGGTATTTAATTCAACCTCATCCAGCGTGTATCTCATCAGAGAGAAAACAGTAGCTAAATTTGCACACGGCCCACCGCCGTTAAATGTCTGTCGGCAAAAGGCACTGCAACGGGGGCTGTCGAAGAGCGGGAACGACACCAAAGCGTCGACAACTTGTCATCGGCGGTGTTTGTGCCCCGGGGCCCTTGTCACTTGCAGCCAACACCGAAGTCCAATGCATTCATTCGAACCTCTCTCGTCTGCGCTAGGGGTGGGTGGTGAGTTCGAAAAGCGCGGAAGAGGAGAGATGATTGCCGATGTCATCGTTTATCGCCTGCGAAAGACTGACCTTTTCGGACCTGTCAGTTGGTCAGCGCGCGGCAAATGACCGCTCTCGTCGTGTGGCTTTTCTCTCTCTCTCCCCTCCGGCCCGTTTAGTGTCGTCGTCGCTGCGGCTGTCAATTGTCCGCGAAATATCGGATGTCGCACTCCTTCGATGACGGCCCATAATGGAAAGGCCCTGTATTAGCAGTCCTGGTGCATTTAGCGCGCTTGTGCTTTGGAAGAGAATGGATCCGACATTTTGGAGCTGCGGGAATTGGGATTGGGATGAGCATAGGCGGCCGGTGCACCAAAAAAGTAGGAGGTCAAGAGAAATGCGAGTGGAGAGGGGGGGTCAAATGAAATGGGAAGGAAGGAGTTTGACAGTAACTAAATAAAAAATTATGTTTATATTTGTTAAAATTGGTAATTTATTACTTTAATATTACTGATTAAATGACTTTTAAAAAATGCAAAAAATGGCCTCCAAAACGAACCAGGCTGGTTGATTTTAATGGAATTCTATGAAAAAAGTGATTTTTGAAATTTTCATCTTTTATTTTGGTGAAATTAATTAATCTACTGAGTAAAAAATCTTTTTTCACTTGATAATTACTTTTAAACTGTGAAACTGAGGGCAAGCCTTTACTTTTGAAGTAAGTGATCACCCCCCCCTGTCCCCTATACAGCCTTGTGGGATGAGGATATTTTCTCGCAGTGTCTGGATGGTGATTTTGCTTCTTGATTAATTTTGTCGAAATAATTTTAAGAGCAAAATTAATTTTATCTAAAAAATGTCTTATCGATACGTAAAGGAAAGCTGAGTCTTTATGAGAAACTGAATAAATAAATAAAGTGTAGCAAAGAAAAACTGAATACAAATGGACTTTTGGTAATGTCGCAATCCACAGACCAAATGCACTTGTACATTTCACTGCACGGATTTTGACCGCTCAGCATATCCTCTATGGATAAACATCTCTGAAAAGAACATAGAAAAATATTATCATCGAAATAGCATTTACAAGGATGTTAACTGTGATTTCTACATTAGAATAATGTTAAAATTGGACATTTAAGAAAGATAATTAATTTATGAAAAACTAAAGAAATAAAATAAAATGCAATTTAAAGAAAAATAAAAACTAAAACCCTCGAGTCATCTATGCACATTACTGCGCTGATTTTACAATATAGTATATATAACACAAAAATACAGCATAATATTTAGAAGTTAAGTAAAAAATAAAATTTCTAGGATAATTGTTAATTTTTTATAACCATGTGCTCTGAAGTCAAAGAGAATTTTTCTCCATGCTTTTGCATAGCATACTTCCTTTTTGATTATTTATTGAAAAAGATGCACTTCTAAGATAACTCTGAGTAATGGTGTATCGACCAAAAACTTAATAATTAAATACAAAAGTTGAAAAATAGAGTAGTCGACCTATCAGTATTCCTGTACTCCAGAGGCATCTATACATTCTATTCAAACTCTCTCCATAATTATCAAATAGGCCTCAACGAAAAACAACGAGAGACAATTTTTAGAAACGATGTGAAAGAGGTAACTGCTTGGAATAACTGCACCCTGAGTCAGTAGGGGGGGGGGAGTAAACACTTGAAATCTTTCTGATTTTAAGCCATATTGCCAATCTTAGTATTTTAATATCTGAAGACTTATTCTTATTGTGCTAGTGGCTGCGTCAGACAACTATTAGAAGCTAAGAAATTGAAGTTTGAGAAAAGGCCATTTGCTCCACTCTTTTATGTTTTTTTCCCTCCCTTGCTTAATTGTTGAAAGAAAAAAGCTAAACGAAGTCAATATTTGGAAAGGACAATTTATTTTAGCTAAATAATAAGCAAATGCATGCACAACATTAAGTAAAGCTAAGTAAGAAATTAACGAGGGAAAATTGAAGAATGCTATTTTTAAAAAAGCCATAGCAATAGATTCCTCAGTGTTGTCGAACGTCAGAAACCCCAGCACTTACGCAGTATTTTAATCAGATTACATCTCGACTCTTAAATATTGAGTAAGTTTCGTAGAGAAACTATTTTAAGCTATTTTTTTGTGAAATGTGTGGTAGAAATAACTGTATGGGAAAGGAAAGAAAGAGAAAACTGAAAATGAAAGAGTTTTAATTGTGGAGAAGGTCTATTGCTTTGGACTGCTCTTGTCCAATACATATTTATTTGATTAGTTATTAAATAAAAATTGGAATTGGGAGTGAAATATTTCTTTAATGAAAAGCGTTAAAAGTACAAAAGTACTCTACTCTACAAAATATCTCAGGCTTGTCACTCTAAAGAAGAAACCCCTAATATTGCTAGCAAAAGATGAAAAATGTGTGTCAACAAAAACCTAAAACTAGTACAAGGCAAAACTGTTGTAAAAAACCAAGTAACTGTTGTAAACAAATGTTTTAAATGCATAAATGCAATCATCTATTAACCCGCGAGTACTCGCACGGGGCCTTTCAGGCCCGGCCATTATTTAAATTCGCTGCCAAAAATCACCCCTTCAGCGGAAATGAACGAGGTTCACAGTAGCTGCGTTCAGGGTCACCTTCTTACTGACCACATGTTTTTCAGGAATGTACAGACCCTCTTTCCCCCAAAAAATACCGGTTCGGGCCTCAGAGGCCCGGCGCGAGTGCTCGCGTTTCTCATTCTGCATTGAGAACGCGAAGAAAGATGTTGCAAAATGCTTCGCAATTTGAGTTATAAAGATGAAATGAAGAGGTTGCAGACTTTGTGATTAAAATTTAGTGTTCAAAACACAATTTTTTCTGCTTTACAAACTCAATTTCTTGAGAAAAAAAACCGTTCCGGGCCTGCGAGGCCCGGCGCGAGTGCTCTTGTGACGCAAAGTAGCAATTTGAGTTATAAAGATGAAATGAAGAGGTTGCAGACTTTGTGATTAAAATTTAGTGTTCAAAACACAATTTTTCTGCTTTACAAACTCAATTTCCTGAAAAAAAACCGCTCCGGGCCTGCGAGGCCCGGCGCGAGTGCTCGTGTGACGCAAAGTAGCGCGAGTGATCGCGGGTTAACAGATTTGCGAATGTTTTATCTTCAAAATTTGAGGTAAACTTTTTGAAAGGAAAATTTTATTAACTAGGTATTTTAGCAATTAATTAGCTTAGTTTGTTTCATATACACAACACAGACCATCATATATGTTGACAAGATTTTCTTCTTTTTCCGTACTATATTTGTAAACAAATCTTGAACCATCACATTACTTCTTCGTTGTATTGGAATAAATGTGTTAGCCTCCCCTCGTACTTTTTTTTTTTTTTTTTTGATTAACAGCTTTGATGCTCATGCTCATATCTGAAACTATTTTTCTCCTCAGTTAATCATTACATAAGAAATTCCATAACAGAAAAAAAAAATTAAATTAAACTAACATGATAATTTGAAGTATAATGTATCAGGCTGTTTCTTTCGTTTCATAATTACAAATGGCATCGCTACGCTTTGAAATCATGTCCTCATAATTGGACTATTTTATCCAATCTGTCATCATCATCATCATCAGCGATTGCACGACATGCTTATAAGCTTGGACACTTTTAGGAGAATTTCCTATTCCACCCTCCTGCAAGAAATTGACCCCCAGTTCTTAACTTCATCAGCAAAATCATCATCCAGTCAGTATCTTCATCTTTTCTGAAGTCTTCCTTTTAATCTCAATCTGTCTTACTCTTAACTTACTGTTAAAGGAACTAGTCACCATTGCAGGTCGTGTACGCATCCGTGAAAAATTGCATCACCCTCAGCGATGCGCTTAAATTTGATTAAATTTAATTAAGGAAAAAAAAACAGAAGATAATTTCTTTCGGCCATCTACAAAAATAAATAAATAAATAAATAAAATGAAATAAAATAAAAATAAATCAATGTTTTGAAATTTTTCTACAAAACTTTTAATGGATAATTATCACCTAAATTTAAGTTACAAGTCTCTGATGCGGTTGTTGTGCTCTTATTTAATAGAAGGGCTTGGGAAATGAAGGGGTTATGTGACAAAACAGAAATTGCGAGTAATTGAAGTTCAAAGTTTTATTGTTGCAGTTGTTGCAGCTTTTTTGTTTTCTGGTTTTGTCGTTAGTGTGCGTATGAAATTGGTCTAATGACATCTACTTTTTGATGTACCAAGTTTTATTTGCTTACCTGTATCCATTGCTTACCATTGTCCAGAGTGTTCATTTTTAAAAAATGTAACATAGCCCCTTCATCCTCCAAGCCCTTCAATTCTCATTCATTTTACAAAGCTATTTTGTAACCTTACAACTGTTAAGAAATTGAAGTGGACAGTTAAAATTTTTTGCTTAACCCACGGCTGTGAGCACTGATTTGTACCACTTTCTACCATTTTCATCTAATTCACGGGAAAAAAATGATGTGAGTGCTTAAAAATTATGTCTCTTGAAATCCATTTCTATTCACATAAGCCACCGTTATGTTCGTTGCAATTCGTTGTCAACAGATATTATATTATTTACACAGGTCTGTATATTGGAGGGTACACCGGAGCACCGCTGTATATAATTCATACCTTCTATTTGTTTTGAAAAATGGCATATGCCTTTTCCCCTTTGATTGATAAATATAATATTTTAGGTTTTTTTTAAAATATTTTTTAAAATAAGATAAATAATAACGTATTCAAAAATATCCCCTAGCAATATCTGGCAGGCACAAATGTCTATTTTTCTAATTTATTTTCATACATTTGTCTTAACTCTTTTCCGATTATTATAGTCCATAAATAAATATGCAATTGCCCTGCTATATGCAACATAATTTTAGAAAGTGAGAATTCAAAGTCCCGTTTTCTACATTTTACGCAAAGTTACTGTCTGAAAGTCTCAACGCATACTCTCTATTTTTTAATTTATAAAAAATGGTCATACCTTCTATTTTTACAAATACAGCGCTGGTATACTGTACCTTCAATGCATTTGAGAAACACTTTTGATATAAACTGAAAAAAAAAAAAAACCATAACGCACACAAAAAATTGTTTGCGCTGAAGAACTAATTTATTCAAAACAGGAAAGGAAAAATGAGGAGAGAAAAAATCCAGCCATGCATTAAAGTAGGCCTAACGTGGCTGCGAAATGTCATCTCGGTGTCGGAAGGAAACCTCAAAAGACCTGCTAAAATAAAATACTTTCATCGCATGTGACGCGTCACAGAGTGTTAATGGGACAAGCAGAGTGAAGCCAAACACATGTCGGTGTCACTCAGCCGTCAAGTCCGCTGTTGACAGAAGCGACGACTTTTTCTTTCTGCTGGCTAAAAAGGTTCCCCCTCCAGTATGGTATCGATCAAAAAACCTTCGTTAAGCTATCGAAGGGCGAAGAGATAAATATCCCCCCCCCCCCCCCCCACCACACACAACAGAAATCGCAAAATGATAAATACAGTTCTCGCTGTTTTCTTTTCCGAAGATAAAATATTCGCATGGAATATTGAAGAATAACGTTTCTAAAGTCTGGCAGTTAAAAATAGAGTTTAAAGAGCTAAATTCAGAGAAACTAATAACCAGATGATAGTTATCAGCAGAGACCTGTGAAAATTATGAAATTTTGAGAGCAAGGAAACATTTCTAGAAGCTAGACAAATTATTTCGCGGAGGTCAAATAAAAATTAAGCATGAAATGCTTCTAAAAGAATAAGCCGGCAAGGTGCGTTTTGTCGTCGCCCAGGATTTGTAGGAACCTGGCAATCTGGTAGTTAATTAAAAAAAAAAAAAAGGCTGCAATTCCTGTTTAGATTAATGTGTTATGTTTTAAATTTAATTTATGTATATATTGTCAGGCTGTTTCCCCTCTCCCTCTTATTTCAGACTGGATATTGTTCTGTTTTGAACGATTTGATTCACTAAAAGGGAAATAATTTAATTAACCGGCACCTACTGTAATTGAAAATTCGTGATGCTATGAAAGAAAAAAGGAGAAGGTTTTAAATTGTTGAAGAGTAAGTTTTTCTTTTTCAAATTTCGGTAATTTTCATAAAAATAATTTATTTGACATCACTTTTATCACTGGTTTCAAAGCTACCTCAAATGTCAGGACAGCTTTGAGCTAAGCTAGTTAATTTCAAATGACTTTTATAATGATTGTTTTCTAATTTTGAATAACTACGCAACACTTCAGGTGTGTTTTTCAGTTTAGCACCTATACCCCCATGCACAATAATATCAAAACCCGGACCTGATTAAGAAATTTTGGAGCAGTAAGCTCGATCCATCTGAGTCCCCTTGAATTACAAAATTGAAGAAAATACCGTAAGAGGGTTAATCGTAAATCTTTTTACGATTGAATGGGTGTCTCCCCCCCCCCACACACACACTAAAAAGTTCACTATCGCAGTTTGCACCATGATTCCTCTGTTGTTTGAATGGCTTCTCGACTACAGTCCACTAATATTGTAAACAAATGATATTCCAAGTATATTTTACTCAATCATCCAAGCACATGTGATATCTATGTCACCCCGGAACAACACAAAATAATATTAATAATTAATTTGTTTCGTAAGCTTTTTTTTTTTTTTTAAATAATGTCGCTGAATTCGGTATACATTGTCTTTTTTTCCCCAAAACTGTCTGCAGTTGCTTGCGAAAAGAGAAAAGGTGCCCTTTTTAGGCTGCATCTGCTCAAAAATAAGTGTATTATGTAGTGTCAAAGTTTTCACAGAATTTGATCATGCCACCAGGAAATCTCACTAAGCTGCATGTATTCTGTGAACCTATAATAAAAGAGCTGTTTGCTGGTGCAAAGAAATTTAAATAAAAGCAATTTTTCAAAATATTATAATGCAAAAGTAAAAAATTGAAAATATATTATAAAAAAATATAGTTCTATGATTTTGCAGGCCCTGAAGCCGGGTTTGTTGGAAAATCAGACTCTGAGTAAAATATGAATGAGTTAAAATTAGAGAAGTTGTGGGTCAAAGTTTAGCTGAATAACTGCATTTGTTTCCGGACGGATATAAATTTTGCTATCAATTGAGTTTTCTCCTTCCTTCACTTGATATGTTGAAAATAGTGATTATTGTTACTAACAGAGTTTTTTTTCTTTGTTATTGTTCCAATGTTTGTATTGTTCTGTAATGTTAGAATTGTCCTGTATTGTTCTAAGGAAAAACATATTTGTTTCTTTTTCTTCCCGATCGTTTTCCTATAAACCAGTAATTTTTCCTAGAACTGAGTGCCGCACAGAAAATTGATATTATTTTTTTGTCAACTTACTCTTTACTGTTTTGTTTTGTACAATCAAAACTTGTCTTTTTTTTTTTTTTTTTTTTCAATTTTTTCACTAAATGTATTTTCCGTAAGCTAAATTTCGAAGAAAGATTTCCAATATGAAGTGTAAAAAAAAAATAATTTTTGTAAACTAAGATTAGAGAATAATATTCGTATTTTGATATTTTATATATATACTAGCAGAACCCGGCAGACGTTGTTCTGCCTAGATATATATTTCGTCTCCTCATGGTGTTTTGGATGTAAAAATCTAAAAAGCGTTGTTGAAAATAGGCATGAAAGATTTTAAAAATTCTAAATCAAGCAAAGTTGAAATTACGCATTGAACAATCTACAAATAGACCACCAATTATTTTTATAAAAATTAAAAAATACTGAACAGTGAAAAACTTTACACATAATTTGATTTTAGATCGGAATTTTATTTACACATCAAGACGAAGAAGCTCTCCACAAATCGTGAAAAGAGATCTTCGTTTTGAAAATAAATGTAGAGACACATAAAAATAGCTCTTTTAAATTAGTTAAAAAGGAGAGAGAGAGAGAGAGAGAGAGCAGTGAATAGTAATAAAATGAAATTGACATATTTACAATAGAATGACTGGACCACAAATAGCTACTTTAAAGTTATAAAAAAAAGTACGGTGAACAAAAATAAAGAGAAATGTACACATTTACAATTACGTTGCAAAAATGCACTGGACAATCCAAAAGGTAGACCATCAATCGCTCTTCTAAATTCAAAAAAAAAAAAAAAAAAGCACGGTAAACAATAACAATGAGAAATTTACACATTTACAATTACGTCCTAAAAATGCACTGGACATTCCAAAAAAGTAGACCATCAATTGCTCCTTCAAAAAAAAAAAAAAAAAACACGGTGAACAGTAATAAAGAGAAATATACATATTTACAAAAGTAGACCATCAATTGTTCCTTTAATTTCAAAAAAAAAAAAAGCACGCTGAACAACAATAAAGAAAAATTTTCGTATGTACAATTAAGTTGTAAAAATGCACTGATCAATCCAAAAAAGTAGACCATCAATTGCTCCTTTTATTAAAAAAAACGAAAAAAAAAGCACGGTGAACAAAAATAAAGAAAAATGTACATATGTACAATTACGTTGTAAAAATGCACTGATCAATCCAAAAAAGTAGACCATCAATTGCTCCTTTAAGTTCAGAAAAAAAAGGATGGTGAACAAAAAAAAAAAAATTACATATGTACAATTACGTTGTAAAAATGAATCCCGATCAGCCCGAAAAAGTACACCATAAATTGCTCCCTTAAATTCTAAAAAAAAAAAAGCACGGTGAACAATAATAAAGAAAATTTTACGTATATACAATCACGTTGTAAAAATGCACTGATACATCCAAAAAAGTAGACCATCAATTGCTCCCTTCAATTCAAAAAATCAATTTGAATATTATATTTGGCGCTAAATGTACACCATTCCGTAAGGCGTTAAAATAATTTCCAACATTGCGGTATATCATAGCAAATAGTATCAACATGAAAACGAACTATTGATTGGATGTTTGGCGAGAAAATACACTGAAGTGACAAAAGTCATGGGATAGCAATATGCAAATTTTCAGATGGCAGTAGCATCGCATAGAACAGGTATAAATGCGCAGTGCTTTTACAGAGCTTTCATTTCTGTTCAAGTTATTCATGTGAAGAGGTTTTAACGTGATGATGACCGCACGACGTGAATTAACAGACTTTGAACGCGGAATGTTAGTTGGAGCTAGACGCATGGGTCATGCCATTTCGGAAATCGTTAGAGAATTCAACATTCCCAGATCCACTGTGTCAAGAGTGTGCCGAGAGTATGAAATTTCAGGCATAACATCCCACCATGGACAGCGCAGTGGTCGACCGCCTGCACTTAAAGATCGAGACCGGCGACGTCTGCAAAGAGTCGTAAATTCTAACAGACAAGCAACACTGCGTCAAATCACCGTAGAAATCAATGTGGGACGTACAATGGACGTGTCTGCTAGAACTGTGCGGAGAAATTTGGATTTCTTGGGCTATTCCAGCAGAAGACCGACTCGAGTGCCTTTACTGACAGAACGACATCGCTTGCAGCGACTCTCGTGGGCACGTGAGCATATCGGTTGGTCCCTAGATGAATGGAAAACCGTGGCCTGGTCCGATGAGTCACGATTTCAGCTGGTAAGAGCCGATGGTAGGGTTCGAGTGTGGCGCAGACCCCACGAAGCCATGGACCCAAACTGTCAGCAAGGCACTGTTCAAGCTGGTGGTGGCTCCGTAATGGTGTGGGCTGTTTTTTCATGGCATGGACTTGGTCCTCTAGTGCGACTGGACCGAACATTGACTGGAAATGCTTATGTGCAGCTACTTGGAGATCACTTGCAGCCATTCATGGACTTCATGTACCCAAACAACGATGGGATTTTTATGGATGACAATGCGCCATGTCACCGGGCCACAACTGTTCGCAATTGGTTTGAAGAAAATTCTGGACAATTCCAACGAATGATTTGGCCACCTAGATCGCCCGACATGAATCCCATTGAACATTTATGGGACACCATCGAGAGGTCTGTTCGTGCCCAAAATCCTGCCCCATCAACGCTTTCACAATTATGGACGTCTATCGAGACAGCATGGCTCAATATTCCTGCAGAAGACTTCCAACGACTTGTTGAGTCCATGCCACGTCGAGTTGTTGCACTTCGCCGGGCAAAAGGAGGGCCGACACGATATTAAGAGGTATCCCATGACTTTTGTCACTTCAGTGTATAGTAACATGCTTTGATTGAAAACAGCAATAGGTATAAAGAACAAAATAGTGTTCGTCTGGAAAATAATGCATGACATCTAAGCCTCTACAAATCTAAAGGAGTTCCGAAATATGAAACTGAATCTCATTTGTTTTTTAAAAAAGATTACTCTGTTAATCAAATACCTTTTTTATCCTTTATACTTGAGATAGTTATTGGGAAAACTTCCATTATTGAGGGCTCTTGGCACGATTTAAAAGATCGCCAAATTTTCGGTAGCAAGCAATTCTAACTATCTGCCAGAGAGTTGAGTTGATACACTAAATACTCAATTGGATTGATGAAAGCCTTCGAAAATGGAGTTTTAAATTGAAATTACAAAGACAGAATCAGGTCTAAAATTGAAATAAAAAAATAACTACCCATCGGATTTTGTTGAAACTGGTCTCTAAACCTTCCCAGTACCAAAAGGAACAAAAGATGAAAATTTCAGCCAAATCTCCCGGGTAGTTTCTGAGATCTTAGGGAACACACACACACATATATATACACATTTACCAACATTCATTTATATATACAGGGTGTCCACTCCAATCGTGGACCAATAGCTAATTTCTAAACCGTTAGAGATAAGCATATAGTTTATTTAGGAAAAAATCTCAAAATTATGAAAGGAATTTTGGGTCTATTCAATGTTTTTCAAAAAATCAAATTTTGAAAGAGTTACGAAATTTAAATTTTTATACAGCCCCCCAGTCCCAGCAATCATATTTAGTAAAATATTCTTGACACTGTAACGTTTAAAACTAAAAAAAAATCACTCTTCTACCACAAAAATTGACCGAGTTATGACGTTTTGAAAAATCAAGATTTTGAAGGATTTCGCATACGGTCCCTTAAGCGATCTCTCGATGACGTCATGAAACAATGCAAAATCTTGATTTTTCAAAACGTCATAACTCGGTCAATTTTTGTGTTAGAAGAGTGATTTTTTTTTTGTTTTATACGTTACAGTGTCAAGAATGTTTTACTAAATATGATTGATAGGACTGGGGGGCTGTATAAAAATTTAAATTTCGTAACTCTTTCAAAATTTGATTTTTTGAAAAACATCGAATAGACCCAAAATTCCTTTCATAATTTGAAGATTTTTTCCTAAATAAACTATATGCTTATCTCTAACGGTTTAGAAATTAGCTATTGGTCCACGATTGGAGTGGACACCCTGTATATATATATATATATATATATATATATATATATATATATATATATATATATATATATATATATATATATGTATATATATATATATATATGGTATGTGTACAATTGTGCGACTATTTTACAGCGGAGTTTTAATTTGCAAGATAGTTTTAAAAAATATTTATATTCACACGAAAAATTTTTTAATTATGATAGCTGAACTATAAGAGGACCAAATATTTGAATTTTATTTAGAAAAATGGACAACTCTCCTGCATAGATCGTGCAATAAATTAAAGCAATCTAACAAACATCATGGTATTTTTCAGTCCGACACCGCTGCAGCTGAACTATATTTTATAAAGTGTTTGATTGAATAATATAAATGATTAAGTGTTTATTGTATGCAAAACAATCCTATGTAAGTTTTTTTTACAAATCATTGATACTCGTTAGTCTTGATATAAACGAAGATCTGCTGCACCTGCAAATTTTCTTTCTGTAATCAATCTTCTTCTTGGGTTATGCCAATTTAACTAATTTATTGATTATTTTTTTTAAATACAGTAGTCTCGATAAGTCGAAGTCCCACACTGTAAAATCAGATGTTTCTACAGTATTATGCAGCTAATTTTACAGTGATAAACTGTAAAATTACTGATTTTACAGTAGTAAACTATAGGGTTGCTAGTTTTAGTTTATTAGTGCATTTTACAGTTTTAAACTGAAACCTCTGCTGCCAGTATTATACTGTTGTTTTTACAATATAATGAGCCATTCCATAGTGACTAACGTAACATTCAGAGCTGATTTTGTAACTGTTTTTACTTGTAACTTAAAGGATAAAAAATATTTTTTAGTTATGCTAGTGGATTTACAATGTACATGGTATCTATGTATCATTTCTGCTAAGAATTTAAAACAAAATTACTGACAGTAGATATTTTTTCAACCAAAATAGCAGCGTGACTAACGTAACATTTTTGCAACCCTGAAAATGAATGCTCATGTTGTGAGGCAAAAATGTCTCAAAGTTAAGCAAGTGTTAAAAATTGAATGATATATTTGAAAAATGTGTAAAGTTGGCTTTTAAAAACATAAAACACATTTATTAAATCTTAATTTTTTTTAGTCTTAAGTGTCACTTTTACTCAAGATGGAGTGTGACTAACGTAACCATCGAATAACAAGCAGTAAACACACTACAAACTATTTATTATGGCTAATCTCATTGATAATTACAATACTTTTTCAATTCTTTTTAACTTCTTATGTTGTATGATTTTTATTTATTTATTTATTTTGTGAATCTTTTTTAACTTCGGTATTTTTTTTTTCTTCGGCTGAGGTTGACATTTCTATGGAATTACCCTAATACATCTAATTTTATTTTAAAACGGCTAATTTTACAGTAATAAATTAAAATTGCTAGTTTTACAGTTGATTACTGTGCTTCTACAGTTTTAAACTGGAATCTCTGCTGCCAGTATTTACTATTAAGACAACCTTTTTACTTTCTTCTATATCTAATATATAGAAGAAAGTATTGGTTTCGTGAAAATTTTCGAATGTCGAATTTTGACGGATTTGCACGTTTTGAGGTGCGCTGAGTCCATTTCGACCATTTTTAGAAAATGTCTGTCTGTCTGTCTGTCTGTGTGTGTGTGAGTCTGTATGTGTGTGACCAGTTTTTGTGGCCGCGCTAGAGCAAAAACTACTGAATGAAATCGAACAAAAATTTTTGCACATATGTACCACCATGTGAACTGGTGCACCTGACTTTTTTTAGCGAATTCCTCCAAGGGGGGTGGAGCAATCGCACGTGTTCTGCGCGGGGGTGATTGCTATATCTCAGGAAGTAAACGGCGGAATCAAACGAAAATTGGTCCATAGATAGACCCTACTGAGTACAGGTGCTGATTCAATTTGTTTGTCAATATCTCCAAGGGGGGTGGAGCAATCGCACGTGTTCTGCGCAGGGGTGATTGCTATATCTCAGGAAGTAACCGGCGGAATCAAACGAAAATTGGTCCATAGGTAGACCCTACTGAGTACAGGTGCTGATTCAATTTGTTTGTCAATATCTTGAAGGGGGGTGGAGCAATCGCACGTGTTCTGCGCGGGGGTGACTGCTATATCTCAGGAAGTAACCGGCGGAATCAAACGAAAATTAGTCCATAGGTAGACCCTATTGAGTACAGGTGCTGATTCAATTTGTGTGTCAATATCTCAAAGGGGGGTGGAGCAATCAAAAGTGCTTATTTTGTCATTGCACCTACTGTATCTCGGGAAATATTGCTGCGATTTGAATGAAATTTGGAATAACACTAACCCAATATGGAAGCAAGCATCGATTAAATTTTGGCGCCAATCGCCCCAGGGGGAGGGTGGGGTGATTTTTGCGCTTAGTCAACAATGCGAAAAATTAATTCATTAAAAAATCGCTTTCACGCTATTTAATTATCAAAACAGCTGAAAACTTTCAATGATTTGAAATTTTTAACTGTTGCCAATTTCTTTTTACTAACAAATAAAATGTTTGCAATTAATCTAAACAAGGCTTTTGCAATGATTTCCAATTTCGCTCATTGATTCTGCATTTGCAGGGTTATTACGATAATTGGGAAATTGTAGCTGTCTCCAATTACTCGGGCGAGTACGTATTTTATTTTGTAACCGGAATTCATAAGATAGATATAGAAGAAAGTTTCGTGACGGCCACGACAGCTAGTTTTTTCAGTGCAAAGGATCTACTGAAAGAGTTGCGCTATTGGAAGTTCGAGTTATAGATGGTTTAAAGAACCTTCTCAAGAGCTAGGGACCCAATGAAAACTTCGAGTTAAATGAATATTCGAGTTATAAGGCTTCGAGTTATCAAAACTCGACTGCACAGTCTTTTTATGATCAACACAAATTGAAAACATGAAAAATAACACAGAGAGAGGATTTATGTTTTACAAATAAAAGTATTTATTTCTAAAAAAAGAAAATATTTACACGTACTGTGAAACTGCACATAATGTGACCAGAAACTTTCATTTGACGAACAAGTCTTCATATCTGTATTTATAATATGTGCAATAAAGCTTGATTCTGTACAAGTACACATGTCTATGTGCTATGTATGGAAACAGTATTCAAATAACATCTACAGCAAAACAAACATAACAGCAGAGATGGTGACTTGAAAAGAAACTTCACTAGAAGCTATTTTTGTGTGCTTATAAAGAATTTTACTGAACATTTTCAATTATTCTCTTAAACATTTGCTCTTCGACTGACCAGCAGTTTTATAGCATGTTTTCTTTTTCGTCGTTATACACTAAAAATAAATTAAACGCAGTTCCTAAAAATACATTTAGAAATTTGAATGAATAACTAGTATTATTTAAAACATCACTGCAAACATGAATATTTTTCACAAATCTCGTAACAAATTATATCCACGAAACTTTTTTAAGTGAACGAGAAACGGAAGCAAATGTTAAAGATGGACGAATAAATTTTCTTTTTATGTTTTTTAAAAGTATAAATAACTAAACTTTTAATATTTTAAACATCACAAATACTTCATGATAATGTCTTATAAGTCAAAAAAACTGCTAAGTTCACATAGTGTTTATAAAGTTAAATTTGGGTAACAAATACTTTGACATGAAATTACTTTCAATTAAAAATGTTTCATGATCCATGAATCTTTTTACGAAAGATGTACTAAAAAAAGAGGTGAAGTTGAAATTATTAAACATTTTGCCATTCGTCCATCTAGTAAATATGGTACTTCTAGTTACTGTAATAATTTACGTGAACAATTGAATAGGATTTTTCTAAGCTTACAACAGCAAATATAAATAATTGATGAAAAATTACAACTTCATTTCCGAAGTCTTTTTATGTAGTCAGAGATTTAATTGCGTAATTGATACTCGTAAAATGTGCATCTTGCTGTATGGCACTGAGTTGATTCTTCGAAACGAATAACAAAGTTCGATAAGTTTAACAGAAACAGATTTATCGAACACATTGTGTAAAAATGGATCAAGAATTAAAGACTCAGAAGATGTGCAAATGATTTGCTGTACATATTGCTAATGAATATAATTCGTGATATGAGCACTTCAATGAACATTGAGGAAAAAAAAAGAAAAAAAAATATTAATAATAAGTTTACAGTTGAGCTTTCACAGGATTATTAATTGAGCAGAGTCAACAATGACGGCATTAAGGCATTGTTAAGAGTTTGTATTTTGATACAAGATATAATTGATTGATTTTCAATTATTGAATTCAAAATTGAACATTTTAATACCAATAATGAAGTTTGGATAAAGCGATAATAACCAAAGGTAATTAAATTTCTCACAGGGAGAAATAACTATGAAATAAAAATATGAGAGTTAGACTAAATGTTTAGTAAGGCCAAAATTTTTCTGACATTTGCATTTTTGAATAAGATATTTGACTTATTAATATTATTTTTTTTTCCATATAAAATGAAAAATTATTGAAGGGATTACGTTATTCATGGTAGCAACTCTCTTTAAAAAAATACTTTTTTGTAAAATTTAAAAAAAGACGAAACCGTATGACGGGAAGTAATGTTTTGGACAATAAAAACTATTGCTAAAACAACGAAAAATTTGTATTATCTTAAATGGGGAAGAAGCTACATTTAAAATTAAAGATGAACTCAGTAAATATGAGTCGGTTGTTTTCAAACATACACCAGTAATGGTCCACAGATGTCGGAAGAAGTTTCTTCTGACATTAAAGTTTTCTTTCACAAAATATTTTCACGTTTGGAAATAGGTAGTTAAGTAATCAACAAGCACTTTATAACCTAGTGAAATACTTTTTCTTTTTCTTAATTTCACGACGAAACAGTTTTGGAATACACTAAAATTTATAAAGAAGCTTATTTGTCCATTCCTTTTCTTCTTTAGATTTAATTATTTTAGCATTTAACATCTCTTTTAAACTAACATGAAAACGTGCTGTAACAATATTTTTTAATACAATTGTAATTCTGTAAAAGGCTAAGGTTTTATATCTGTTTAATGACAAACATTCAATTTCCTTTAACTTTAACGGTATATTTTGTTGTTTAGGCTTTTTTGAAAGGTTTTTTCTTTTAATATTTTTAAAAGCATTTCAGCAGTAAAAAAAAGTTCTAATGTTTCAATTTAAATAGTATAACTCTCAAAGAATATATAATTAATAATTGAATATGAAATGAAAGTATTCTGTTATCTTAGATACTATTAAACTTAATTTTAAAGAAAGCAACAAAACAAACCGAAAAGTCTAACATGATATTCATACGAAAAAAGAAAAAAAAATATTTTTACTATGAACAATTTGATTTTAAGAAAAATTTAAATGAAGAACCAGAAATTTCTTTTGAAATTTGAATTTAAAGTATAGTATACTTATTTACAGTGCCCATTTTTCATGACTCAATGCAAGAATCACTTTATGAAAAGAACAGCATTTGCACATCCCCAGGGGAAGCTAGTTTTGCACTATGAAAACTATTCATAATTCAACAAAAAGTTTTTGTCATCACTTATATCTACACTATAATTTATTACAAGTTGATATATTTATATATTTATAGCGACATATATACAGACTCAATATAATTCATTAGGTTATCCTTTACCGTAAACACCACTGTATGGATTGTAAAAACCAAGTCCTGGATGAGCTAAGGGGGGTAAAGGTGCCGACAAGGGCGAGATTCCTGGCGGTTTGTACGGGTGATACCGGCTAGCAGCTGAGAGGGAACTGACCGGACTTAAGCTGGTCGGATAGGTCCTTCTGAGTCCGGCAGGCGTCGTAAGGGAAGGGGTGGTGTAGAGCCCGCAAGCATCCATGGAAAGCGCAGAGGGCAGACTTATGCTTGGAGAGTACAGGGGTAAAGAGCTGGCAGTACTAGTAAAGTTATTGTGTGTCCTCAAGTGTTGGAACAGTTCTTCGGAGGATGCGAATCTCTTGCCACAACACGCGTTTCCAACCATCCACTTGCAGACATCTGCATGGGGTAGCACAGAGGAGGCGAACGCTGAAGAGGCAGAGGGACTGGCGAAACCGGGAACGGGATATCCGGGAAAGCTTCCCGGATAGAGCCCAGACATGTGGGCTGCCAGTCGGTCCTGATACGGAAGCTGAGCGGCTATTTGGCAGTTGGTGCAACAGGCATCGCGACATACTGGCACGAAAGATGCCGCGCCACCAGCAGCAGCGCTCTTCATCCTGGCATAGTTCATGTAAGGCGTAAGGGCGGACCCAAAGGAGTAGCCCCCCTTGAGTGCCCCTGCGAGAGGATAGCTGGAGGCGGCCGCAGCGTCCAGTGGGATGTGTCCGGCAACGGGACTGCAACCAGAACAGTTGGCCAAAGCGAGAGGATTCAGTCCGTTAAGACCAGCCTTGTAGCTGCCCAGTCCTCCGAGGGAGCTAGCATCCTTGCTGCTCAGAAGACTTCCACTGTCTCTCGAAAAGTCCAGCCCCAGGGAAGATGAGGAACTGTAGGTAGGATCATTTGCTGAGCTAGACGTACTCGTTGAAGAGGTCGTCGACGGGTGTGAATCGTGACTAGAGGTCGTGGCACTACTCGCTGCCGAAGTTGGCGTTTTTTCACCACCAGATTTCGGTCGGTGGTGTCCACCACTGTCCGGTGAGTGGACACTACTTGGTGTCGTCCTCCGTTCCACCGAAGACCTCCCCAGCAGCGGGGAAGACCTACATTCCGAGGGAGTGTTCCTTTTTGAATTGCTGCCGCCGGCGTAGGCGTCCTCGCCCCTCGATGTCCTGTTGGTGGAACTGGTCAGCGAAGAGGCCGAGTGGACACTGGTAGCTGGACTACAAGACAGCACGTCCTTGCTGTCTTTTGTGACCCGGATCTCATCGCTGCTGCTGTTGCTGCTGCTGCTGTGGTTGTTGTTGTTCGCTGAGTTGCTGTTCTTATCTGAGGACTTGTTGGTCGGCTTCTCAGCGCCAATATTGCTGCATATTTGAACCAAAAGAGCCAAAGGATTGGTTTTACAGTCCGACTAAAAGAAAATAAAGAAAACATTATAAATTTATGTTCAAAACAAGAAAAATATACCGTTCAATAGTGAAAGGAAAGATTTATAATGTAAATAAAAATAAACTAGAACAATTACTTAAACAGTTGCTCAACATATTCTTCAAGACGTTTTAGTCTTGTTCTAATTAAGTAGAGATCCAATAGTGAAATTCTCTTTAAAAATCAGATAGCAACTGCACCTGACATATCAAACGTGGGTTTTTTTACTGTCTAAACCTTGCTCCAAAATTCCTTTCTAACCTATATTATTAGTATTCAAAACTTTCTCTATGTTCATTCTTACTTTCACTCTAACTTTCTCTCCTTCTTGGCACTTTCAAAAAATGCTTCATGTTTTGAAAAATAAGCATCATCAAGAAAAAAAAAATGTTCCTACTCATCAGTAAATTCTATGAAAGCTATGGAACTTGGAACACCAATGAACCTTAGAGCATCAACGTTTTACATTAACGTAACATAAATAGTGCGCACATTTAGTAAGTTATTTCCTTTTATAATACTATTTCCTTCACGCTTAACAAAATTCATCATCCAAATAACAGCTACTTTAAATTCCTGTTTTTACTTTCTACAGTTCAATCGATACAGAACGACCAAAAATATGGCACATAAGCGATTTTGCTTTGAAGACCATTTCTCAGTAATGTCAAATACGCTCAGTCTTTTTTTTTTTTTTTTCTTTTCTCCCCCTCTCATTCTTTCCTTTCCTTCGTATTTCAGTATCGATTAAGAATTCTTTCACTCTTTTTGTGTGTAGTATCAACTTTAACAAATTTGCGGACATAACAACAAAATATTGGCTTTATTTGAGAGCGATAAATACAACATTCCTTTCTTGATACACAACAGTAGAAAGTGTATTGACATTATATTGACGTTTTTGTACAAAAATTTCATTTCGCTGCATCATATATTATTTACAGATGTTCTAACTACGCTTCACAATCTAAAATAAAAATATTTCTAAAGCCCCAAAAAGACGTTTTACCTCAATTTTGTATTTTGTGTGTAAAATAATCCTTCTACCATTCGATTTCAAAAGTAGAACAAGGCACAACAAAATTAAAAGCAAACATTGCTAAATTCGAGTATTTTAAATGTCATTTAGCATCCAGAGATCTATTTCAAATATCTATTCGTTTCCTTTATTTTCTTCGAAATATACTTTGGCACTAGTGCGGCGAGAATTTATATTATGGGTTTAACAATTTTTACATGGACATAAACTATCACATTGCAATTGTTAATATGTGTTAAAACCTAAGGTTCGGGTGCTTTGTCCACCCCACCCTTCCGCTGTGCTCCTATTCCTAAGTGTTAAGAATAACTAAACCAACATCAAGATTCAAAATGTATAACAACTGCTTTTACTAGTAAGAGCATTTCAACTATTCTATTATAGACCAGGAGATTGTTTAGGTCAAAGCTGACATGATTCAGGCAAACCTTCACCAGGAGAATAAAATTTCAAATCTTGCTTTTTATGGGAAAGCATGCATGGCAACCGAACAGGCCACAGCAAGGAGAGAAGATATCATTTATGCCTTCTATTTTCAGCCCCGCAGAAAGAAGTTTTACAGTCGTCGGCGATGTGACACAGAATTAATTTATGAACACAGAGAAGAGAAAAGGACAACGACGTGATAAATCGCATAGCACCTGTTCTCTGCCCATCCCCTTATGGCTGACGGAAACCTCTTTAAATATTTCTTTTGAATCATCGTTTCCTTTGCGGTACGGCAGAAGATTTACACAAAGTGCTGGCGCTAACGTATGTTGGGGCATAAAGAGCGCGTTAACAGTTCCGTTGTGACACAACTGCGACGGCATATTTATAGCGTTGAAAGATACGAAGTGTTTTTTTAATATCATATGGTGCGTATCTAGGTTTGAAGAGGAAGTAACGACCCACTCAGAGTGGGCTTTATGAAGACACACAATTTCCTGAGAATATGAAAAAAATTGAAAGCGTGACAATAAACGTTGTTTTGCTCAGGACTCATAAATAGCAAGGATAACATATTACAAGTGTGAAAACATCTGTATCTTTCTTTTATTTTAATAAGTTTGCAATGTAACGTTGACTGATGATAAAAGTGCAACTTCACGCTTGGGTTAATTAAAGATGAGTGAACATAGCTAACTTTCAGCCCTTTGACAGTAATTAAAATAAAATAGCTATCTTTTTCTGAAAATAAAATATTTGGGATTATTTTGTAGTGAAATAATAACAAACTATACACACTTGATGTACATAATTATCAAATCTTTTTAATAGATTTCTCTTACGATTTGTGATTATGACTTCAGCCTAAAAGAAAATGATTTGTGTTTCTTCTGTTTTTGAATAAATAACTAAAAACTTTAATTTTTGGCCCAACCATATTCTGATTTTTTTGCCAAGTGATCCCTAATTATGAATAATTTTCTATTTGTATTAACTGTTAACAAATACGATGAAAGATAAAAATATTAAGGTGTTTTTTAAACAAGCAAAAGGCAATGAAAACAATGTTAGTACTGTGTTCAGAAAGGCTGTTTTCTGCAGTTTATCATTGAGAATCTTCTTTCGGATCGATGCAAACGAGCAAATAAGCTGGTTCCTGGCACTCCCTTTTTGTATTATGTAAAAATATGAACTTTTTTTGGGGGGGGGGGACGAACTCACAAAGCTTTACTTTATTTCAACCAATTCAAAAACCTAACAGACCAAACAAAAATTTCTCGCCTTTGATAGACAATTTTTTTTTTTTTTTTTTTTTTTGAAACGAAGCCAAACTTTTGTCACAACTGGTAAAAGGTTTACATTGTATTTTTCAACCAACCAAAAAAAAAAAAATGACCACAATGCAAAAATTGGCACTTAATTCGTGTACAATTGAAAAAGTGCTTTAAAAATAGTATTTATGTTTTGTGAGAAAATGCTCAGGCAGTTCTGAATGAACCCGTTAACATTCAAAAACTGCTTGAGCGAATGAGCAAAAAAGAAAAAGCGAAATCCCGGCTTTTCAAAATTGCAACATGTACCACTCACATTACCATGAACACATGAAACCAGCATTATTCAAATTTGCAGGACATTCTTCCATTTAAAAATAGGTCGCTTTGTTTTCCTTCCCAGCACAAAAACATCGCTTCTCCGCCACTTCAGCCGCACGGAGATAGTCACGTGATGAGTCACCAATGCCAAGAAAATAGAAATGGCTATCAATAATTCCCTGAATAAATCAGGTTCCAAACAATTTTTATTTCCTATTTGGTAAACAATTGCGAGCAGTACGTCGTAATCTAACTGCTATCCGAGCAGCATTTCGACTGAAATAATAGTCGTACACGTCAGCGTTTATGATATACGATACTGTTTTCGAGAATAAGAAATGGCCAATGCAGAGGTGAAGGATTCATTTATATTTCCCAGACAACTCCCGTTTTAGTGTTCATGTTTTTTTCTCTTTTGTTTTCCATAAGGAGACATTGTTCCAGATAGGGATTATTCCAATATTGCAACTGAAAGTTATGGCCAGATCTTGGGGTTTTCCCACAAGATCTTGGAGCAAAATGGAGACTTTGAGCTCTTAGGAACTTTTTTTTCCTTGAAATTCATGGATTTTGCTTTTACACGTGTGCTCTTATCCGCTGTGGAAATACATTTATTAAATATTTTACCAATAAAAAAATATTTTTTTGGCGTAGAATGCACATTCTTGAAACGTTTTAAAAGATTGCGTGAATACAAAGAAAAACAAAGAGAAGAAAAGAAAAAATCCTCCGTAGCAGCCCTGGATGTTATTTCTCACTTTTAAAATTTTTAAATGTATATTTATGCAATACATAACAAAGCAAAGTTTTTCGGCTTTAGCGCCACATTGAAAACGATTTTATAAAACGAGTTGTTCTATTTGCGATTTTTGCATACTTGCATTGGAACAAAGACTGAGTTTACAGTAAATAAAGTTTCAAAAGTTGTTAATTGGTTAACATTCTTCTATTTATCCATATTCATGGAATAATCGTATAAAACTTTTGCACTTAAATTTTAAACGCACTTCTATTAAATTTGAAATCTTATGTTATGAGCAAAACATTAGTTGCAAATTTAAGTCTTGATAATGAAATTAACTTAAAATAGTAATAAGAGTTCATAGTCAAGTTACAATTATCTTTGATTACAATCAGTAACTGGTGAGTAACTAATTAAAAGATTGTCTTATCAAACTAATAAAAAAAAGAGTTCATCTAAACAAAATATAAATTCAGTTAAACAAAAATTCATTAAACAGGGACGCGGCAACATGTCCCACTGGGTGATATCAATTTTTAATAGTACCAATTGACAGTACCGATTAAGCGATTGAAAATAAGAAGGTGTGCTAAAGGGAGTATCAAACATTCGCAGAAAGTCAATTTTCAAAAAGAGACAACTCCTTTTTTAGCCTTTGAAAATCGACTGTGTTTGGATCAGTGGTCGGAAGTAGCGCGCTACAAGTAGCGAAACTACTGTAGTAGCTACATTTTTTAGTAGTTTGTAGTGTAGCGCACTACTTTTTAAAAAAAGTAGTGTAGTGAGTAGCGCGATACAAAAATGTTGTAGTTTGTAGCGATTTCATAAAACTACTTTCTAATGGAGCAAAAAAAAAAAAAAAAGATTCAATCGCGTCTGACTGGCGCATATCGCAGTGAGGAAAATGAATCATACAAATTCGAGCTGACCTCAGGCATATCATTTTGACGCTATAAGTTCTATATGTTAGACGGCATTGGTTTCTTTGGCGTCACCATTTTCATATTCCGCCAATATTTGCATTGAATATAGCGTAGGGCTGAGGAAGGAAAATTTATGAATGAGCGATAACTGAGTGTTAGTGTTTTATAGCAACCGAAAATGTCATGTAAATGAATGCTTTAGCGCTCAATGCTCAATTGGATTATTGTTCCAATGTCCACTAAACATGGCAGCAATTTTAATAGAAGAGGATACAAATTTGATAGAAGATGACAATATCGAGCTGCCCTGGCCGGCGTATAATAAATACTTCACAGTTATTGAAATGATTTTCGTGCAAACTTTGCACTTTGAACAAAAAACTTTCTGTTTCTAAGTCATCCGCATACAATTTAAAACTGCATATTGAAGTAAGTTAAGCATTTTTAGTTATGTTTCACACTTCAGATAGCTTATTTATTAATATTTCATAATGAATACTAGTACCGTTTAGTATGTTTTTCATATTTCTTTAGTTTTGCTTCTTTAGTGACGGAGTATTGAAAAATATTAAAATAATAAAAATCAATTATTAAATATTTTTGACATCATTTGACACAATTGGAAAAACGTTTTCATTTCATTTTATCGGTGGCGTATTAATAGGGATGGTGTTCAGACCGAGACCCAACTCCCCAAGGGCGTAGCCAGGACTCACGTTAGGGGGTTGCAAGCAGTGGCACCCCAATAGGAGGTCACTGTGACCTCCCAAAAAGTTCTTATCCGATACAAATTGGCTGATGAAATTTGAAAACAGTGAGACAGTATTGCAAGGCTGAACTTCATTTTATTTTATTTTTTTTCTTTAATTAATTAATTTATTCATTTTTGTGATGCCTCACGTCTCTTTTGGTAGACATAGATAAGAATGCATTTTTTTAATCCTTCAGTAAAGTTCTGAGTTTCATTTGGTAAATTAAAAATTTTCTCCTCAAAAACAGGCAAGCTTACTTATAATATTTCACCCTAAAATTTTTATTCTTCGCATACTCAGATTAAAAAAGTTGTTTTCATGCTAAAAGACAAATTTGGGTTTGGTGCAAGGATCCGTGTTAGGTAAAGAATGAAGCTGATTTTCTGATGTGGCGCCAAGGACTTAAAACTTATTGGTGGAAGAGGAGGCGAAGGGGGGGAGGGAGACTCTCAATGACCGAATGAAATTCCAAATTTCACCGAGTAATAAAATACGAACTTATTTGTCTGCATCAGCATGTTACAATGAAAAGCAGGAAAGGGGACAAAATCGTTTGTCAAAAAAATAAATAAAATGGGAGGTCACAGTGACCTCCCATTGACTCTGATCTAGGGGGTGCAGCTGCACCCCCCTAGCTACGCCCTTTGCCAACCCCCTTGAAACTCAAAATTAAATTCCTACAATGAAAATTCAATTTTTTTTCTCATATGTTTTTGAAAAGTAGCGAAGTAGCGACTACTTTTCAAAAGTAGTGTAGCGCGCTACATTTAAAAAAAAGTAGTTGTAGCTGTAGTTAACTACATTTATAAGAAAGTAGTTGTAGTTGTAGTTCGCTACAAAAAATATGTAGTTTTTCCAACCACTGGTTTGGATATACACTAAAAAAAAAGCTTTAAAAGTAAATGTCCCTCCTCTCCTGTCTAATAACACAGTTTCCCCAATAAAAGCTTTTATGAGACTTATGAAACAATTACACAGTAAAAATATTTATCAGTCGTATTTCAGTGGTTAAAAATGTCACTCAAAATGACTGCTCATCTAAAAATACACTATGAAAACAACTCGAATACGCGATCGTAGAAATAAACATTGTGTTAAAATATTTCATGTAGTTCAAAGATTTTTGCAACTTCGTATTTCCTTTGACACAATGGGCAAATTACGTGACACACGTTTACAACTACTGTCGCTATTCAATTCAAGTCTCTATTGTCCAGAGATATGTTTTTATCGGTGAGCAGACAATAAATTTTATTTATAGAGAAAATGTTATTGAAAAGTATTCATGATGTCTGCAGCTGTATGTGATTCAAAACAGCAGCTGTTTACTTTTCCTTCTTAATACCGAAATAAATATTTAACAACGCATTAGTTTTGTGTATTTTAAATAGTACAGAGAGCTTAATACGGTGATGCTATATGTATAGTTATATTTTCCTGACACTCCGTATTGAGTGAGTGGAGCTTTTACACATAAAGGATTATTTCCTTCTCTTTTGTTTGCAGGCTTTTAAATCTTAACGCACGTGGGAGATTTTTAAAGAAAACAACTTAAGTTTTCAAAAGGTTGTTCTTACGTTTTGGAAAAAAAAAGTTTTAAATAAGTTATGAAGGAAACAATATTTTTAACTCTTCGTGAAGGAACAAATTCATTTAACTTAAATTTTGTGTTTCAGGTATTCGTTCATACGATGATCATAAGATGTATTGATTATTACATTTTTCAACTGAGGTTATGAACTGTATTTTTACTTTTCGAAACAATTATTTTTTTAAAAATAACTTTATCAGAAACTGATACCTAGAAAAAAATTTCTAAAAAAAAAAAAAAAAACACTGCCCCTGGTTAATGTAGAAGAAGATGTCAAGCCTATGCCTTAGAAGAAGACTAACTTCCCACAAGGAAAACAGAGAAGAAACAGTAAATTTTGAAACTGGGATGCTAAAGAATTTAGTACTACAAAGATAGCGAGCTAGTCAAAAAAAAAAAAAGAAAGGAAAAAAAAAAGAGCACTCTTCATCAACCATATCAGAATCTAATTATGTGATTAATGCAAGTTTAAACAGAAAGACCAAAAACTTATTTCTGGAATAAAGCAATACAATTAACTTTTTTTAATGGTAATTTTCCATAAAATTCCAAAAAAATATTTTTGGAAACCGATTCCATTTCGGTCTAAGCAGGGTCCACAATCTAAAAGAAAGCCCTACTTTGAAGTCATTCAATATTATGAGCCTAAGGGAAAGATGAGAAATGATTTTGAAATAGGGGGCGATAAAGAAATATAAAATTTTCTTCAAAGAGGACGATGGCCAAAGAAAGCGCACGTGAGTTAGCAACACTGCTTCAGGCTTTTTGAAAGAGGGAGATCGACCGATCAAAAGAAAACTTTCCGCAATCATTATTCAATATTTTGAGTCGCTTCGTGATTAAGTGTCTTCCAAATAACTGAAGTCCTGACAGGCTGACAGGCAGCAACTTTCTTCTTTATTGAATCCCATTCATCCCAAGCCTGTTGCATCACTCTTCGTTCTTTCCAGGTCGACGGCTGGAGTCAAAGGAACAAATATATAGATACATGCCACAAAAACAACAAAAGGCGCATTTCTGGGAGAAAGGCAGCATGTCAGGAAGCAACAGGTTAAAAAATCGTCTGACTGGCAGCTCTTTTTGTGGCAGGCACACGTAGGCCACACCCTGTTATCACCTGACGTCACCTTCGGATGTAACAACCCGTTTCCGCCCAAGGATCGAACGTGAGTGGAAATCCGAAATAGATCCCATGCAATCGACACAAAGAGGACAGAGATTTTGTTTCTGGGGATTTGCACGATCGGCGCTGACAGGCGCTTTTGAACCCTCAGAATCTCTCAGACGGCGGGAAAAGATACGCGACGTCGGCTCTGACACGCGATTTTAATTGAAACCGAAGACTCGATAGGTAATGGGAATGGATGACGGTTTTGTTAGAATGTTGAGGATAGTGTCAAATTCTGGACAGGTTGAAAAACAGATGTATTTCGATACTTGAGGTAAATAACGTTGCGAAATTGCTTCGGCACATCAACTGCATTTAAGACACGCATTTGCTGTCAGTTATAGGCAAAAGCGTGCCTTAAAAATGTAAAAACTTCAAAGGAAAAACAAACATTCAACGCGCATAAAAAAGTTTCCTTGCGATAATAAAGTATTGAACGAAAGTTTGATCTTTTAGAGAAGCAATAGTAATTTTCCAAACTAAAGCATAATTTAAACTACTGTGAATTATACTATCAAAAATAATTCTTAGAAATAAATTCAAACGAAAAATAGGGAACTGAAATCACTAAATCAGAATTTATTTAAAGAAGCTTTCAGAAACTAAATGCTTAGTTTTGATTTTTCAACTAAGAGAAATTAGTTTTAAAAGTTACTTCTTTCCCCCTACATGCACTCAAGCAGCTTCTACCATCTCAAACAAAGATATCCCTATTCAAAGTCAAAATTATATTAAGTAGTTGAAAGGTTATTTCTGTTGAAATATTTAACTGAAATAAATACTAAGCATCTGTTTAGAACTTGAAGTTGTTCAGAGCACGTTCAATTAAATTTGGGAGAAAACACTAGCCTTACCGTAATAGTTTATGAAATTGCCCATGTTCGGCACAAGCATGCTCTAAGGCTAGTTCTCATTACGTTTTCCAGAAAATATCGTGTACCAACTGTCTAGACTAAAAATGTTAGAAGCAGCGCACGAAACTTCAAATCAAGTTAGATATTTAAAAAATATTGCAATTGTGTGCTTGCATCAACCTAGTAAAATCCGTTTTAAATATCCTATATGTGCACTATACAACTCAAATAGGATGGAAAACGAGAAGCTAACATCAGCATGGCTCGGTTGCAGTCTGCAGACTATTTCTTAGCACAGGATAGGGGGGGGGGACGAAACTTTTTACTAAAAAGCAAAGATTTGTACAATATTTCCTGTGATGTAATCTATTCGTAGTTTTTATATGCAGCATCTTATTCTTAAGCATATATTGGTACATTTAGATGTTATGATGAATCTAATATCGGTCTATCTTGCATACCTTTTTTGGGATTTTCAATTTACATCACAGATTGTGAAAGATATTTTCCTGCTAGAACCATGGCGTATCACATGGTGGAAAAAGTTAACATAAAACAGACATCTGACAAACTGGTCAATTTATTAAGACATGTAAAAGCTTCAAACTCTCAGCGGGAAAAGCACGTCATTCCAGTTCTGGGCCATTCAAGCATAGGCGGGCGTGGTACGTCATTCGAGTTCATTGGGCTAATAGGAAAACTACTCCTCTTTTCGTCTAGTATTCCAATATAAAAATGATATAAATCACAAAAAGTCAAAGAGGCAAAAATGCTGTTTATTTACATTTAAAAGTAATGTTAGGTGCAAATAGAATAATATCATTAGGTCAAAAAAAAAAAAAAAACAAGCTCAAAATATTAGCTAGGGTAGCAAGCCACACCTTATGTAGGCACCTGACGAAAAGGAAAATAAAGAAAGGAGAAAATCTACTTTTTTTTCTTAAACAAAACACGAGAATTTACAGTAGTTAGTCACTCGTCCTACAGATCGAGTCCCTAGGCCATGGCCTAGTCGACCAATTTGATAATCAGGTCATGCATATGCCCATACCAACGGCAACAAAAATACCGCATGAAGTTTTCGCCAAACGAATATTAGTGAAAAAAATAATAAAACATAATCAGACGCGTCCAGTAGTCGAACTTAGAGAGTCGAACCAATAATCTTCATGAAAATACTGATGCATTTTAAAGGAAATTTAATTCATCCTTCATGTGCGGTACGCCAGCCACTAAGGCTCTCAAGAGCCAGCAATCAAGAAGTTAAAAAGCATTCATAAAAAAAAAACTTCAAAAGCACATTTGTTGAATATTTTTTCCTTCCGCAGTGGGGAACCAGATGGAGGAAGCAATTTAATTAATCCCATTAATGACTTTCTGAGCGGCTTAATTAAGTTTCCGTCAGCTTTTAAAACGCAGATAAACGAAGTGCTATTCGCGTAAAACCAACGAAGACACCGAATTAAACGCTTCAATGTTATTAAAATTGACATAAAAAGATTGCGCTAATACTTTTAGCGGAAAAAAGCGCATTTTAAAACGCAAAGGAAACAAAGTCGGTGAAAAATTTGATTATTATTGCCGAGTGCTTAATGAGAAAAATTTTCGACAGCCATCTCAAAAGTAGGGCTGAAATTCGATTAATTTTCAGCGTCCTGAATTAGTGATAAATGTAATAAAAAGGATGATAAGGGGAAAAAAATGCTTCCACTCAGCTTTTCATAAGAGTGAAATATGATTTTAATGTGGTGAAGTTTTGGGAAGTTAAACCAATCAGGGCTCAGAAAACTAAGATAATTGCATCCATCAAGCTGAGATAGCCAATGAAATAAACTGCAACGAAAATACTGTAAAAATATCATCAAGAATAAATAAATATGCTCTAAATAACTAAGAGCTCGAGATAAATACGCATTTCTCTAAAAAGATTCAAAATATCAAAACGGAACAAAGCTTCAGCATTTATTTTCCTATTAAATGTAATACATGAGTAGCATACAGTTGCTTAAGGCATAGGGTACAGCGATTTATAAGTCAAAGAATTTATGTAACTTATTAAAGAAGGTTTTTCGTAATGTCACACCGTTTTAATGATTCATGACTCTAAAAAAAATTATATGATTTAAGAATTTAAAAATTTTCGGTGCAATACACTAAAGTTACGTTTTTCCTTCTAATAAAAAGCCCAGAAAATTACCCATCTCCTCCGTGTTAGTTATATAGCTACCAGCAAGTTAAACTTTTATTAATATATTTAAAATTGCGCATGACTTTATCAATGCTGAAGGGCAAACTATAATAAGTTTCTTTTTTTAAATCCCATGTGTAAAAGAAGTTACTCCTACTGTGTAAAGAAGTAAGCAAATACTAAAACACACAAGACAAGCACTGAGCATAAGTTTTATGAGAAGGGATGAAAACTACCCTTTTCAAATAAAAAAATATTTAGCTAACATTTGCATCTTAAGGAAAATAAAATGTGCAGGAAATTATAAAGCACACGCTTACTTTGAATAAACATATATATTCAGTAAGAAACACTGGGGGGGGGGGGGGATTACGAAGTTATCAAAGAGAAAAAAAAGAGGGAAAAAAACCTTCTTTTCAAAAACAATGCAGCAATTGAATCGTTTTCAAATCCTTTAGCTTTGAAACATAATTCAGATTGGAAAATTTGATAGGTGCAAATGAAGAACTTAAAAAATGTTTTATAATAATGAAAACTCCTAGAATTTACCTTTTCCATAAAACCTGCTAAATTCTAATTTAAGACAGTACTAATAAAGTTTTAACCGAGAAAAATCCGACAGAGAAATACTAGTGCATTCCAAACCGTTTGGAAGACATAATACACAAAGTAATAAATTAACAACGTACAGTGGATTTATTGAACAAATATCTCAAGCTTTTATGTTCATAATATAACCGAGTAACAGAATAATATGTACAGCATATATCTTTCCCGTTCATTGAATCAATAAAATGATCATGATACCCGCGTAAAACTTCCTACCCAATAATTGCGTAACAGCAAATTCGATTATTATTTTATACGTCTGTTTGTTTATTTTAATAGATTAAAGCTTTTAGAACATCATTTGAAGCACTAAACTTCAACTTTTATCGATTTATGAGTATAGACATGAAATCGGTTTCAGAGAAAAACATTGCGGTTTTCAACTCTGATACGCGACATAGTTATATAAAGAGCTTAGTTAACGTTCCAAATGGGATGTTATACTTTTTTTTCGAATTGTAATGAAGTAGCTATGCAATTCCTACTCGAATTATTATTGGAATATTTTAAAACCTATTATTTGTCCATCCTTTAAATACTTTAATAATCCTACACATTAGTTAAAATAGTAAGCGCTGAGAGCTAAAGTCTTCAACTCTTGTTTTAATGTCATGCTTTTTCTCAATCAATTATTTAAAAATAATAATTAATTGAAAAGTATGACATAACAATTTTCGGAAATACGTTTTCGCTTATATACGCTTTTATCGGATGATTCTTCATCCTAAAGCTCACACTTCTTGCATTGAAAAAGGGACTCCTTGTAGCCCCGAAAAACGTGCCTGCAGTATACCTGCATATTTGTGCATTTTCAACGTTGAATATAAACTTTACGTTTTCGTTAACTTAAATCATTCTACTTTTTGAACAGACTAATATTTTTTTTCAGATGAGACCCATAAAAATTGTATTATACTAATCTGCTCTCTACCTCGCAGTTCTTGAACTCTTCAATAGATCTCTAATGACTCCATGGAGTAAAATTAAGATAGCAAAAGAGAAAAATTATAAAGAACTCACACTCAAGAGAGCTGAGTATTGCTTCCTTACTAGAAAATACCAAGAATGAATACGAAATTCAGCTACAGAAAACATGAGTAGGCTAGACTGGCAGTTTGTTTATTAAAAAAAAAAAACACCAGTCCAATCAACAAATGAATCATAAAACTGCTGGCTAACAGCATTCTGAGTGCCTTAAACAGCTTTACCACTAATTTACAATTTTCAAAAATACATCAATATAAGTGTAATTACAGTGGTGGTATTGTTGTAGTTGTCTTGTGCCAATTTGGGCAATTTGTGGAAATTTGGGGTGCACTGCTTCACTATTAAAATTGTACCTTAATTTGGTGTGAAGTCCGACTTCCACAGTACACACATATGCAACAGGGGCCCGCTTATAGGGCGGGCATCGATTCATAACACAACACATTCACACAAAGAAAGGACAAGAACAGGAGAGAGAGAAAGTACATTCATGCCCAAGCCGGGATTCGAACCCGGGACCACACCGTCCAGGACAGACTTCTCTTATTAGAGCTATTAGATTAGTGAAACAAAAAGCAACGTGTACAGAAAATGCATATCTTTTTAAAAACAGCATAATAAATACTGAACAATGAACTTCGAGATTCTGGTTGGGCGTTCTGTGATTGAGTGCCAATGCATAAAATATATATCCTATCTCTACCAAAAATTATATTTTAAGCTTTTTTTTCTTCTCCTTTTTTGAAGGCTATCGTTCGTTGATCAAAGCGTTCTAGTTCTAAGGGCGTGAATGCATGAAGAGTGGACACAACGAAAAAACTACTGTCTAAAACTAACGACAGCTCTAAAATAAGTTTTTATGCGTATTCCACCCCTAAAAGCGAACTTAAATTACAATTCACAGCCGGAATGCACAAAAAGAGAGAGAGAGCAAAAAACGTTCCTTTGATTCTAAATTGAGCATCGGTGTCTAGGGGAAGCACGATTGCAGCAGCTAGCGGCATCACTCACTGCCAATTGAGGGATAACGTGGAACATAATACACAAAATCGGGATTCGAAATCGCTTCCGTGGAACACTGGAACGATCCCTTCTCCGTGTTCTTAATGAGGAGGAGCGAGTCACGGAGGGGAAGACTGATTCGCGCCAAATAAAGAATGCGAGAGACATGAGAAGGAAAGGAGTTGATTAACGAGTTTTAATTTGTCTTCGGAGATAAAGGCAGGCAATTTCACTTTCAAATGGCATTTTTCAAAGCGATTTGCGATTCCAAGGATTCGGCTCGGGTATTTGAGGAATCTGAAGCCTTTTCACGATTTTGAATTTGATAAATCACACTGGAATAAGGTTTGCTAAATTCAATTGGAATGCTGGATTAACCTGCGGAATCGTATTCAATCAAATTTATTTTCTTTAATGACTTAATTGGGACATTTTTATAGTGATTTGACAATGAAAATTTTTCGATTCGGCGGTATTTAATTCTTTAACTGTCTTTGTTTTGGTTATGGTTCGGAATTAAATCACACTTCTGAGAGGGAAAATAAAAATTGAACACATGAACAAGATCTTCTCATGAATTCATTTTATACCAGAACTTTCAAAAAACATTTCTCTTCTAGACTTTGACTGGAGCCATTAAAACCAAGTGTTATTCGCATCATATCATCGGTCAGTGAATGGTACTTATTATTACATTAGATCCCTAAATCAAGTTGTTAACAACGCATATTATCAAAGATCCATTTTAAATCTTTTTTTTTTTTTTTTTTTTTTTTTTT